>CM065918.1:17412761-17575761 GCA_033439105.1 Magallana nippona | reverse complement strand
CTTTAAACAGGTATATAAAGCCCCTATTAGGTTGCGTGTGATTATGTTTCATTACATATCTGAGTATGGATCAGTAAAGTTTAAAGGGGAAAAGAGAGCAGACAGGATGAAAAAACAAAAACAACAGAAGCTCACCAATAAGATATTAAAAGGAAACAAACACAAAATTTTAGATGAGCAAAAGGGCAAGTGTTTGTATTGCAAGGTGCCAAACGAACAGAGCGTCTTGATATGAGCAGCAAGAGTTTTTACGGTTTAGCAGTTGGGATCTTAAGTGAAGCCTCGATTGGCCAAGGAATAAAAAAGGCAGACTACTCACTAATTGGTTAATAAAATTATTTTAATACAAAATATACCATCTGAAAGTTACACACACCAGGAAAGATAACTATTATCACATTTTGAGCCTGTTTTTGTGAATAAATAAACTTTAGGTAGCCTTTGCATAAAAAAAAGTATTACTTTAAGTAGTCATTTTATCAGTATATAATACAAAGTTCATCGTAATGTTATCACAGTGTAATATAAAGAAATTTCAATTATGAAATAAGTGATTTGGTTATTTATTTACCTCATACTGAGGCAAACAAGTACATGGTATAAAATAGTATATCACATTCTAGTATAAAAAATATAGGTTAAAAAAAACCCTGAATGACTACAGCACAGATTGCTCACACAGACAAATTTTCTATCTGATACTATGGCTCATTCAGCCTGAAATATCAAATTTATACTATGCTGTTGGTATTAATTAGATTGTCTGTATTCTCCAATCCATTTCTTGATGTAGTCCTTTTCCTGATTCCTTGCTTGTATCACTGATGCAGGGTCATCTTTGTTTTTGCCTCTGTAACAGAGAGGGAAAAAAATCCATAATTTGTACAGTACAGTAAAACACGGTTATAGCGGACACGCTTATAATGAATTGACGCTTACAGTGAAGTGATTTTCATTCCCCGAGACTTTAATACATGTTTTAAACTTGACGGATATAACGAATTACGCTTATAATGAAGTAAAATCGCCTGTCCTGGCACTTCGTTATAAGCATGTTTTACTGTACATACATGTAGCAGTATATAAAAAAAATATGGTATGTTTGAAACAGACATTATAATGAAGAGAAAAGTTGATTAAAAAAAGAGCATATTTCTGCAGGTCATGATATATCTCATATCTGTACAGGTGTACGAAATACACTGACAAACTTTCCCTACATACCTGGTACATGTATATAAGTGTCATATAAGTTCTCAAATTCTGTAAATTTTTGAATCACTTTGGATACTCATATGAATCCAATATACCAATGCCCCTTTAGGTATATAATTGGCAATTTTTTTCCTGTTTCATTAAAATTGTCTATTTTGTGGCAACCATTCATTGAAGAACCATGGATGTTCCATGAACATTGAAAATTAATTTTCATTTGGAATCTGAAACCTAAGATTCATAGTAGTCTTAATCTTTTAGTTAAAGTTTTGAATTACTTCATGCTACATGAATAAATTTGAAATGATAATACATCCACCTTAGATCCAAGTGATGAGCTCCTCCCTGTATCATTACAACTCCAACAGAAGGGTTAGGTGCCTGTGTTACCTATAAACAAAGTAACACATACAGAAATGCCACAGCAAATGATCAGAGAGAGAGAGAAAGAAAGAGAGGAGAGAGAGAGTTAGGTACCTGTGTTATATAAACAAAATAACACATAAAGAAATGTTACAGCAAATGATCAGAGAGAGAGAGAGAGAGAGAGAGAGAGAGAGAGAGAGAGAGAGAGAGAGAGAGAGAGAGAGAGAGAGAGAATAAATAAATAAATAAATAAATAAATGCTAAGTTGGAAAAAACTTGGTAAAAAAAATTATCATTAAAAAAAAATAATAATAATTACCCCTCCTCTATGCCATGGGTCAAGGTCACCATTGGAGAAAACTATATTACTGGCTGACTTGATATCTACAACAGAACATAAACATATACAGATGGAGGAGTTTCCATTATTACTTTATAAATCTATACAAGTATTTTTAACACCACAACACCTTGTTTTTAGGTAAAGGCATCAGTGTACAAGTTAAATACTAAGATAAAGGCAGATGTACATGACTAAAAATCAATGAATTTGCACCCTTTTAGCTATGAAATCCGATTAATGTGTGCAAGTTGCAGACAGTTCCTTATTTGGTGTTAACCTCTGCACAGAGACAGAATCAAGTGTCTCCCACTGACAGAAGAACTCAGCAGCTTATTACCGCAGAAACTTCAACACCTGATCCAAATATAGTCCTCCTAACATTTGAGCATAATTATAAGAAAGGATAAAGCATTTCAAGAACATTGACTGAATACCCTTCTGGACATTATCAGAGTTATATGTGAGAACATTTTTCAAACCGCTATTTGAGGTTCAACCAAATCCTTAATTGGTCGTAAAAATCCACCCAATTATTTCATATAAGTGTTGTAACAATACATCTAATAGTTGGACATAAAAAATATAAACATAAGAATAAATCTTGGTTCTCTTAATTGGTTTCCATGGGAATACATTCCACAGTTCCCACATTATAGTCATCATTAGTTTGAAATTCCTCCAAGATTCTTAATACTTGGCATAACCTAAATCCAATAAGACTAACGTGGATTTTGATTTGATTTTTGATTTGAAAAAGATTCTTTTCAAGCAAGAAAATGTTTACCTCATGTGAATGCATATAAAAATTCTAGTAAATCATTGTTAACACAGAGTCTTGCAAGATTTTAATCTCACATTAATCTTTGAGAAAAAAAAGCAATACAGATTTTTGTCTAAAAAGGACTGTTTTCTCCACCTACTCAGAATCAAAATTGAGAGTTGAAGTTCCAGTTGGAATAAATGTTTATAGGTACATAGTATGTTGTCTGGTACTACCGTATACAGGGTTATTTTTGCCCCCTGTAATTTTCGTCCTTCTTCACTTGTAAACGGTTTGGCCCCATCTTGATTTAGCCCTGACATAGTTGTGTTTAAAGAGAGATAATTTGAAACATTAGAATTTGCCCAGTCTTAAAATCGCCTACTGACAACAGGGCAAAAGGGGTGAAAATAAAATGGGGCAAATATTTCCCTGTATACAGTATTTTATCACTTGTTTAATATAAATTTTAGAGCTGTTAATAGTGCATTACTCTGATACATTTAGATTTGAAATGAAGATCTAGAAAATCAGCAGAAAGGTCTTTAAAAGTCTGTATAACCCAAGTTTACATAAAAGGCATACAACTTTCTATTGATATTACCAGTAAGATGTATGAAAAAGTTTCACTGAAACAAATGTTTTGTTTTGTTTTGTTTTTTTTTATTTTATTAACATTTTAATCATATAAGCATTAATATATATAACAAGTAAGCATACAGTATTATCATACCATGATATAACCATATACATATAGATCTAGAAATTTATACCATTTGATAACATTTTGCTTTTTTGATTCTACAAGGAGATAATAATATACATATAAATCTAAAAATGTATACGATTTGATAACATTTTGCTTTTCATTTGATATTGTACAATATATGGATAAGTTTTAAAGTAATATAAAATTTCTCTATCTGATTTTGAAAGTATTTTAAAAAGATGTAGAGCATGGTATTGTTTTTAAACATACAATGACATATACATCTATTTTTATGATTTTACATGTATGGATAAGAAGCCAATGCTAGCATGGTGGGCCACCAGTCATCTACACAGTCTTTATTGCCCTCATGCTAGCTAGACAGTGACCACATCTGGTATGTGGACCTGATGGCAAATTATAAACCTATACAAATTTTCTTTAAAAGTTTCTTAATTTGTATATAATTATACGATTTCTCTGCAATATATCGATAAGTTTTCAAAGATGATTGTACAAAGTAATATAAAGTTTCTCTATCTGATTTTGAATTCGTCAATCTACATTTCATTTTGTATTTATAAATTTTCATTGCAGTATATGAAATAAGTGTATTCATACCATTATTAAAATCTGAGTTTTCATAAAAGCCTATGACAATGTGTTTCCAACTAACATCAAAACCAACAATAGAGCTTATTTTTTGCCATATGAATGAAGAGTCATTACAATCGTATAATAAGTGTTTAACATTTTCAATCTCTCCACAATTTTCACAGGACATGTTTACATTTGGATTCCATTTACTCACACATAAATTATTATTCAAAATATTGTGCAGTAATTTATAATTAAATTCTGCAATTTGCTTATCATACATTTTTGTGATTTTCATATAATATATGGAAGACCATAAATGCTTAGGAGTATCAAAAATTTTACTCCAAAAATTTTCTACTAAAGGCTTTGAAAATTTTATTTCAACAAAAATATTATATAAAATTGAAGATTTTAAGTTCGCATAGGAAATATATGTATTACCTTTTAGAAGTACATAATTACTGTTTTTTATATTGATATAGGGTGCTTTTTCGCATTGGTACTGTTTTGAGTATTTACAAAATATTGTCCTGAGAATAATGTTTTGTTTTAATCCAAAGTGTCAAGGACAGATTTTACCCTATGAAAACCAAGGTATTCATCTTCAGTTAAAGACAGGTTTATCTTTTTTTTAAATCATCAAAAGAGATGCAGAAAAGAACAAGGAAAGCTAGAGTACAGAAAATCAATCAAAGGCTCTTGTTATAGAAATTATTCATTATAATTCATAAACTTTAATAAATTTCAGAAAAACCTGGTACATATACCAGTATAATTGGCCAACTGGATTTCTTGTTAATTTGTATCAATAATTTTATATCAAAACTATCTAAAACGAACAAAAAAATCTTTAGTAAGATACAGTAAACAGAACTTTTAATATTAAAGAAAAAATAAAGCCCCTCCCTTCCTTTTGTTTTTTCAATATGCCTGCATTAGAATTTCTTTACCTGTTCCAACATGCAATTTTCTATCAGATGAGTATATTTGAGTGTATATCAATAGTAAATACTGTATATATGTAATTAATCTCACATGACCAAAAATATGTGTCATCTAATAACATGTGATGTATATAGCTTTCAAGCATTATTTACCGTATTTAGAATTCGGTCATATAATAATGATTTATAATGGATGCTTTCATATGCCAACATGATGGAGTAAGAAATGAAAACAAGGTGTTAATAACGCTTAATTGAGATATGATGACCCAACTTAATACCCAGAATAGAAATAAAGACCCATGCTCTCTATTTTCTAAGCCAGCTAAATAATATCCATGTATTTGTATAGCAAATGTAGCCAATTACAAATCATAGTACAATTCATATAGTGTTCATTTAGGTGTATATTGCAATGCTTTATTTATAGACATCTATCACTACATATATATGTAATTGTATGAGGTGTTTATTAACTCACTCCTTCATATTGGAACTTGTGAACAGTTATTGCATGTCAGTACATGTAAGCATTTCTAAAGTACTTACGAAGAGGATGTTAGCCCTTGTTTCCAGTGAATGACTCCTTTGTACATTAGGGAGATATCTACATGTACCTTTCTTAATTACTTTCCACTCAGAACATGTACCTTTTTTACTTTCCACCCAGAACTGTGCCTAAGGAGACATCTACATGTACCTATTTTACTTACTTTTCCCCCAGAATTGTGCCTGACCCCACATGTCTCGTGGTGCCACACCCCACTTCTTCTGGCAGTATTGATTTCTGATTGGATTCGTGAATGGCAGCACTGGGAACATGTCTGTGATATTGTTACTCCCAGCAGGAAGATGAATTTCAGTACATGCCTGTAACAAGATTAATTACACACAATGATCCACTGGCTTCATACCTTTGTGAACACTCCCATGAATAAATAAAATTCATGTACATAGTTGCTGAAATTTTAAGACCTTATCATTTTACTGTACATCATTATTTACAGAATACATCCACAATGTAAAACATAATAATCTCAAATCATATCACATTTTTTTAGTCATAAGACCAAGAAGAAAAATTAGATGCATACATGTATGTAAAATACAAACACTTCCTTAAGGTCAATCCTATCTAAAATTATGAAAATCAGATGATGGTTAAGACTTACCTAAAGAAATTTATCATGATTGAAATGCACACTACATGCATTAGCATTTTAGCATAATTTGTACAATAAAATTTAACAGAAATCACTTAACATAATGTCAGTGAACCTAAAATATACCTCTGAATCCCTTAAAATACCTACAGGGTACTTTTAAAAAAATTTAAAAAAAAATGTTTATATGTACACTTAAAGATTAACCCCAGCCTGTAAGGGTACCTGATAATCCCAAGCCATGCTATTGAATCCTAGCCCACATCCTGTGGGATCAGCACACTCAATAAAGTCCTTCCAGATGTCAAAGCAAAGTCGACCAGTACTGTTGTAAAATATTTCTGCAAAAAGGGTGACAAGTACTTAGTAAAACTTTAAAACATGACAAAAAAATACAACCAGAGGCCTAGGGGCCACATGGCTCAGATTAGCAACAATGTTCAAGACAGTGCATTAAAAATATGCAATACAATACAAAACAAAGACATGTCTAATTAACACTTGTGTTTGCATATGTAACAGCTAGTCAAGTGTGCAGGATATGAATATAGTGACATTTGCAGAAAAAAATACATAATGCTAATTAATTCTGCAATGATCGCTCTTTTCAAAGCCCATATGAATTATCAAAGAAAGCATTTTGATCTTTATATTTACATCTTTCTTTAAACAAATTATTGAACGATGGTAATCATAAAAAGTAGGTAAAAGTAACTAAATTATTATTAATGTACATCAGTATGTTTAACTAGATAAAAGAGTCGTCTTATACCCCAGTACTTGAACAATTGTTTTTTTTTTAGAAATAGAGGAGGAAGTACTTGGTAGATGTAAATACATTATGATGCATAACATACAACATCTTACCTGAAGCCTGATATAAGCCTTTTACTGCATCTGTGTTGTTGAGGATCATGCCACAAGCTACCTGTAAAGTAAAACATAAAAAATGTAAAAATGACAATAACAAACCGTCAACCATCTCAAAAATCCATAACACAAAATACAAATTCAAAGCAGAGCAACACGGACCTCCAAAATGATAGAGGTAGGATCAGGTGCCTAGGAGGAGTGAGCATCCTCTGCTGACCGGTCACACCCGCCGTGTGCTCTTTGTCGTAATTAGGAAAAAATGGAAAAGTCCGTAGACAATTAGGTGATAAATTATGGTCTAACAATTAGTATGAAAAACGTCAGTCAGCATGCGACCCAGTGGATGATTGTATTTGCTGACAAGGTCGTTGTATCGACCATAAAACTTTCAAAAAGATGACTTCAAACGAGCCTGTTGATAGTCCTGTTTTATCAACTTGTTTGTCAGTAGCTTGCCTCGCCTTAGAAACTGTTCATACGAAGAGCATGCCCTTGCGTATCGAATTAACTGAGAGACAAAAACACCATATGCAGGTGATGAAGGTATATTGCTACATAAGGAAAGTTGACTATAGAAAAATTGAAGTCATCGCGTTTATCATAAAGTTTTGTTAGGTTACCATCAATGTCCATTTCCAGTAAAATATCCAAATGTGAAACAGATGACGCAAACTCTGTGGTATCTTTTATTTCAAGTTCACTGGGATATATCGAGTCGACGTAAGTATGGAAATAACAATTGTTAATTGATAATACGTCGTCGATATACCTGAATGTTGAGTTGAAGGCCACAGCGAGTGATTTATTTTTTTCACATACAAGTTTTTGAATAAATTCTGCTTCATAAGAATACAAAAATAGATCTGCTAACAATGGGGCACAATTGGTACCCATGGGAATTCCAACAGATTGTTGGAAGACTTGATTTCCAAAAACTACATAGATGTTGTCTATCAGAAGCTCAAGCATCTTTTTAATGTCAACTTCAGAGTACTTGTGTGTGCAATCAGAATGGTTTTTAACATATAATATTTTAGATTTCCAATGACATTGTTGTGAATAAACATGTTGTCAAATGGCATAATCATCTTAATTTGAAAAATTCTGAAACATCACAGACTCCAGAAAAAAACTCAGGGACTCAATCAGCTTTGTACCAATATCCTCTGATTTTTTTTTTATTGGCTCTTCATTCATGAAATGTAAAATAATTTTTATGTAATACTTGAAAATTCAGTTGAGAAGTAAAATATTTTTTGTGATCTCTTAAGCAATACAAGTTGTAACTTCAAAATAAAAAACATGATAGAAATGAAACTTTTACCAAATGAATATACATGATTGTATAACATTTGAATGCAAAAACATGGCACAAGCTTTAACTTGTTCATGTAGCAAAGAACTGTTAGCTCTGTATCTCACTTGTAACTGTACACCTGACATTCAAATTCCTTAGTAAAGCTTTGTCAGCATTTAAAATTGAAAAATGAAATTTAGAATTTTCAACTCAAATTGTGACTCTGCCCCTTTAGATAATAACTAAACAAAAGACTCTAACCAAATTGATGGGAAACACTGGAGTTTCATAACCACATGTTATAGTTACAGTAATAAAGCAAATGGCCTGTAAATCTATCACTCCACCAAAAGCACCTCATAACTAGAATGGATATTGATTTTGTATTTAGAAGCCCACAAAAACACTACCAGGCTACATTGCAAGTTCCTGCAAAAGAGCGCTTGGACAGGCTTATAAAACAAGAAACCATGATTCAAACCTCCCAGAAGGTACATTACCCGGTACTAGGTAGGCATTTCATTAGGTATATTGATGCAAAATTTCTATCATAAAATCATGATTGGTAGCATTCTACACAATCCCGCAAAAATATAGCATCTTCTTGTCTATAAAGACCTCATATGATATTGTAGAATTTGATACTAATTGGAGATGGATGAAATCATATTCAAAGGTTACTAAAGGTTTTTATGGTGTAAGAAAAGATCGTGCTGTACAATAATCATTTATCTATAAAATGAATCAGACTATGATAACATCACTTTACAGGATTACATGGAATCCATTTGTGAATTACTGTGGAATCAGTAGAATTCGTGTTGGCTCAATTTTCGTGGTATTCGTGGGTAGCCCTCCCCCACGAATTTACATCCTCAACGAAAACAAATTTAAAAAGAGTTATCATTCTTACTGAAACTGAAAACTAATGCATCCACGAAATTACATTCTCACGAATGAGCAAAATACCCACAAAAATTGGCCCCCCACGAATTCAAATGATTCTACAGTAAGATTACCGCTATATTGAAAATAACAAGGTTTTGAGAACTTTAAGTGAAACTCTATGTTTCTGCTAATGTTTTGTGGTAGTTAATTAGTCAAGGTTTTCCCATTCTCAATCAATCATTCAAACCTCAAAATGTTATCTGTTCTTGACTACTTTAATATTATTTGTATAAATTAAAAACCAAAAAAAAAATTATGGTATCCAGATGTTTTCTGTGATACCACTTAAAAGGTTAAACTAGAGTATAATAATAATAGGCTATAAGATGAATAGGCCATATTTTTTCAATTAGTTGTTTTTCAAAACTTTTTCCAAAAAATTGGGTTGGTAGCTCAAGATAAAAAAAAATAATGAAGACACCTTTTTTTGCACAAATTTATAAATGTGATATCATAGTAATATGTGTACCACCATTCATCCCCATTCCACCCAAAAAGATTAAAAACATATAATGTGAAAATTCCATTTGTAAAAATTTAGTTTTTCAAATTCATTTTATTTATGAGGAATTTTCTAAAAAAAAAAAAAAAATGATGACTAGGCTAAATCACTCACCTGATTCTATACACACAAAATTTTCTTTTTTCTTTTAAGAAATTTTGGGTCGTTTGGTTTTGAAAACAACTAGCAGAAAAAATGAGGCCTTATTACACATTTTCCAAATTAGAAGCCAAATCTATGATACATGTACAGTTGAACTTCGATATCTCGAACCCTGATATCTCGATTTATAAGTCCCAACCACTTATTTTTTAAGTATTTTACCCTCGATATCTCGAATACTCGAATATCTACTGGTAGAAGTTTTTCAACAGTCCCATCTAGTTCGAGATAACAAAGTTTGACTTTATTAACAAATATTTATTCCTGGACATTTAGGAGTCATTAAACATTGTTGAAGATTTGTCACTGTTGAAAAGAAAAATGGTCAACTACATAAGATAGGGGATAGATAATTTAAAAGCACATTAACAAAATCAATCACACATATCTTCACTGTAGCTTAATTGTATTTGCTGATTTTCTCCAACTTCTTTCAGGAGAATCAACCTTTTTTTTAAGAATCTTATTGAACTGCAGAAAATATTGATCCTTTGATCCTTTAAAGTGTGCATTTTAAAAGACTACATGCGGTACATGTATTATGTATTTCTTGCCCTCAAAATTAAAGTTCTATAAAGAGCTTTGAAAATAAGGTTGATGATAGTTGAAATCATATTAAAAATAAGTATGTAAAAAGTTATCACCCCGGTGACATCATAATGACATCATAAAGATTGTCCTATTTTGATTTAATGTTTTGAAGCAAAATATGGGGTTTTTCTGATGGTTTTTAGACTAAAAAACATTGAGCGCATGCCTGCTGAAGTACCATTTGTAACTATGATGTGTATAATTCTATGAACAAAAACATATTTTAAAAATCGTACTTGAGCAGACCATATGCACTCATGATCTATACTTCCAAAGGCAAAATATGAAGAGAAAGTGACAATATAATTTTCATTTGTTTGCAAAATTGGGGAAGGTCATTTTAGTGATATCATAGAGGAACAGCTATTGGACAATGATAACTATAATATCAAGATGAATGTGATAGACATCCTCTGTAGAATATTTTATGAATATTTTTAAGATTTGATTTTAATACAATACTATTCTATTTAAAAATTGGTTAAAATTGGGGGCAGATATTTGACCATATCAAATTTAGTCCTTTATGGACTATATCCTCAAATTGTTTGATGCTTTATGACAGTCCTTGAATCCATACATGTACCGGTATATTCTTACTACATACACTCACCATCCTAAATGGTAATAAATTGAATGAAAAGGAAAACCCACAGATTAGCAAAATGATGTTTTAAAAATTATCAACTTGTGTTCATGTGTTTTGATGAACGGTTCAGCATACAGTTACTCATACAAAGCCCCATTTTAAACCCAAAAGAGAAAGGTGTTGGTAAAACACGGTGGTTGCTAAATGTATCAAAGGAGCCATGACAGAAAACTAAAAGGAACATAAAGAGGTTATTTTCATGGCCAGGTAAAATGTGTATATACCCACTTTAAGGTTACTCCTTTCCCCTAATCAACTTTAGTTCATTCTGCATGGTTATGTCTTGAAAATTCATCAGGATATTGCAAACCTTTTTCAGAAAAGAAATGCTCTAGAGAGGTAAAATCAATTTCTACATCTCAATTAACAGATTGATACACATAAAAAAATCCTGACTGACTGAATATCATTATGCAATTCCCTCTTATCACAGGCATGCATTAAGAATAAAACAAATCAAACTCCCACAGCTCCTTATTTATTCCTGAAGCAACAGATTGATAAGCATATTGTATACAGAGTTAACTTTGCCATATTTTAAATTGACACAATTCATATCACACATCAATTATACAGTTTTTGAATTGGCTAAATATTAAATTCACCAATGACGAATGTGTCCAAATGCATTAAAATAACAACACTATTTTGTTGGAGAACAGAAGAATCTCTTTAGTATTTCAGCAGAGTATTTGAGGGAAACCATTTGCAAGATAGACTACATTGTATGCACTATGTTGGCTACATTTACGTCAAATTTAGTGTAGCAAATGGTATAGGTCTACATGTATTCTAGTTTCATTTTTTCTATATGTTTACATTGACAAATCATTGACCTTGTCAACTCATTTGAGGTCACCTCAATTCACCCACAACATTCAATGATAACTGAAGGAGTGCTTTTTAGCTCACCTGAACAAAATTCTATGTGAGTGTAACAGGATATTGGGAGAAATAATGATTGACCAAACTGGGATTCGAACCCAGGTCCCATGAATCTCTAGTCAAGTGCTCTACCAACCGGTCTGACCATCACATTCCTTGCACCCTTAAATTATCTTCTCCCTTTTTTCCCCTGACAGGAGTTAACCTGTCAGTTCCGGGGGTTGGCACAGCATCAAATATAAGGGGATGGGAGAAATAATGATGAACCAAACTGGGATTTGAACCCAGCCCCCCTAAATCTCTAGTCAGGTACTCTACCAAATGAGCTATCTGGCACCAGTATTTGAACCAGTCTGACTGGCACATGACTTTTCTGATGACCTGTCCCGCATCATCCGTCTGTCCTCTTATCTCTTTGTCTGTTTACTTTTTTAATACATTCTTAACTTCATCCAAACCACTGCGCCAAATTCAACCAAACTTGATACAGAGCTTGGGTAAATGGCATTGAAGAGACAGTCACACATCCATCCAATTTTGGAAAATATTCTGATGACCTGGCATAGATGAATGATGTTTAACAAATTAAGTTACCGGTATGTTCGTGATTCATTCTACCCAATTATAAATCATTTACCATTTAAAATAACATAGTATTTATATGATAGGAAGCAAAGTGCTCAGATCTATCAAATTAATACATGTATTCACATGTACAATCTCCAACACATCCCACCTGTCATCATAATATTTTCCTTGTATAACTGTCTGCAGGTGTAACAGCTGGTCAATGTCCATCTCAATTATCCAGGTAATATTGTAGATTTTTTGAGAATTTTTTTCCCCATAACATCAAATCAAGGAACCAGTATAGTGTTACAGATATTTTATTTTTTGTTTCCTGATATTTCATTAATATCTTAATTTTCAGCAACATCAACAACATGCACCTTAGTGTACTAGATCCTTGTAATATCATATCCCTATGTGACCTTCATTTAATAATGGCAAAAACCATAAAATCCTTTTTCTGCCACATAACCTCTTTATATAAAGAAGGGCTGCCAACTATAAGTACCTAAAATCTACAACCAATAGTGCTAGGTAATGCATACTGAAATAGATATTTTCCAAAGCAAAAAATATTTCAAACCATAATTGACTAATTTCCTGTATTGGCCCAAAATAACCCTTCATGCATTTTTCGTTGGGATAAAGATATCTGAGATGCTAAGTTGCCACTTCCTCACGACTTTCAATTTGGGCTCAAAGCTCTTCTATTTGAAAGGGATTCTAAGCTTACCCAAAATCTGATGCAATTTTGGAGATTGGAAAATGTTCAATCCAATAACTTATTACAGAAAAGTTTTCGTTCAAAACAAATCTGATCTCTGGAGGATGAATGGCCCCTTAGAATACTAATGAAAGATTACCAATTTCTCAGTTTGGATCTCCAGAATGAATTGGGCTTACCAATTAATAGTTAAATAAAACCCCTCCTTCTAACATTCTAAATTTTATCAGCACTTAGTGACCCAGTACATGAAAATGTTAAAAACTGCATGAAGATGTTAAAAATTATCTTGTTCTCTGTCTATCCCATTTATTTCAGACAGAATTAATATTTGCATGTTTGTTGTTGTTGTTTTTTTTTAATCAAAATGTTATTCGTAAGCATGGGTTTTTAGATGTGCAACAAAGTTCTGATTGTTTCAAACAATTTGATGAGACTCAGTCCAACAACAAAAAGAGATTTGTTTGATATACTCCAACTGACCTGTCAAAATTATCCCTACCTGATAATTTTTTTTTGTATTTTTAATTAAGGTTTCGGTAAAAAATAATAGACTTTTCATGTCATTTTCAAAACCCATACAGAATGAATAATCTTATAGCAATTTTATAAACACTAAATTTGTCTAGCTATCTTAGTGTAATAAATAGAAAAAAGTTTGTGGTTATAATGATTTTCAATGTGTAAGACAATTAAAAGAAGAACCTCCCTACCTATCCACCTTGAAAACATAGGACACAGAACATTAAAGAAAAACAAATTTTTAATGGTAGCCTCATGTAATTCATTGTTCTTTTCAATTATATTCATTTTCACCAAAAAAGATTTAACGCTAACTGTAACTAATAATTTTCTAGAAAACTGCGTTTCCAGGCAATTTTAAACAAAAAAAATCAAATTCATGAAAATTAGTGAGAAAGCCGAGTGCGATGTATTATATAAGGCACACAAATGGTCTTTATCCAGTCTTCAAACATAAATTCAAGATGACTTTTCATTTGAAGCTTGACAAGTATTTGGAAAACACAGTGATTAAAGAGGTTTCTTTTGAAATATTCTCTATAATCCCCAATCAGTTATCCCACTCTGTTTCTGTTGTAGTGGGCGAGAAACAAGCATAAATCCATGTACTTAAACTTGTAGGGATTAGAACACAAGCAGTTCATCACCACAATGTCTTACCTTTACTGGGTATCCGGGCAGGTTACCCATAAATGAGGTGGGATATGGGTAATCCATCATAGCTAGATATGTGAAGGCATTCCTTATCCATCCAAGCAAATGGTGGTAGTCGTTCATTGAAGTCAGAGGTTTACAAAGGCCAAAAGTAGTGGATAGTTCTTTCAGACCTGTAAGATTTTGTCACATTTAATCAATTAATAATTTAGATAATATATATATATACCCGTATGTGTTATACAATTTACAGAACATTCAAGTAACAATACATCATATAACAGAGAAATAGAATACATACTGTAGAAGGAGAAATATTCGTCAAGGTTTTAATTTTCTTATTTTCGTTGGCAGTATAAATCAATGAAATTAAATCCATAATGAATTTTAACCCAAGTAATAATAAATACAAGGTTGATACGTCATACATTGTAGAGATTATGATATGACGAAATTAAATGCAAACAAAATTTTATTTGGTTTAAAAACGACAAAATTTTAACCCAATGAAAATATGAGTTTCTACAGTAATTCAATTATTTTCAGATCTTTCAACCATACATGCTCATTTTATGACAAATCCATTCTAGGTTGTCCTTTGTTAACCACATTTTACTAGACTAGTCTTGACATTTGCAGAATAAAAATTCATCCACTGTCAAATTAACTCTACACGTAATATCAATTTGTTAAAACATTCTTTCGTCTATTTCTTGATTGGAATAGATATTTTTATGGCTGCAGTTGACAAATTTGGCATGGACACAGCTATTTTGCCATATTTCTTCTGAGAGTAGAATGGTTGATATGAGAACAAATTGTCATTTTATCCTTTCCCTAACAGCAATTCTGTATTGCAGTAGCTTTTACTGTTATTACTTGATCAAATGCACTGCAATTATTATTTTCTAAGTTAAATTTAGATTTTACAGATTCATTACAAAGCAGAGACAATCAGAAGTCTAAATCATTCTTAGAAGTATCTGTAAATTGAGAAGAATCCAATTATTCCTAACACATTCAATTTAGGAACATTCTTGCAAGTTTGCTCTCTGCATGCAAGTGATTACTCTAGTTTACATGCTAATAGATGCTATCATCAGAAATATTGAATTTGACTGAACATTTTGATTATTACAAGTACATTGTATTAAGGGAAGAAATGACAAAAGATCATAGGTTGTTCTTTTTCATTGGGGGGGGGGGGGGGGGGGGGGGGGGGGAGCAAGAAACTAACTTAACTAGATTCTATGACAACCATAGAGGAAAACTAGTTATGGATACATGTACCTTTGCATTTTTGGAGATTGACACAATAATGGTCTAGTTAAGATAATGATCAAGTAAAAAGAATTGATTCCATCTCATACAGAAATTTCATGTGATTAAATTTGGAAAACTAACTGTAATTAAGTAAAAAATACTTCTGCAGACCAATTTAAAAACACCAAGCATCAAAGAAGATGCCTAACAGCTCTAATAGCTGTTCAATGGAGATAAGAAATCAATAAATCAATGAATACTTTTATTGATCTTTCTGCAAAGAATATGATACATGCCTGAACAATCATACACATCAGATTGTTTTACTTCTGGTATTGTACGGTAAATGCCATTAAAGCTGAAATAGACTCTATTCTATAAGTGAATTATGACAGCTCATTTATAATGTCAAAAAGAAAGTATCCCAACAAATCGAGACCTTTAATTAACAATATTTGGAATTATGTGTCTCTTAAGGACAGTATTTAGTAACACTATCATTTTGAAAGAGGAAGATAAATTTTTTAAATTGTACTCCTATTCACTGAACTCCAGATAATGAAATAAATCTGTGCAGTCCAAAAATATCACAAAAGGAAGATAAAACTCCACTGAGTTTATTATTAGTAACTAAGACCACATAAAATATATACCAGTAAAATAAAAGACAGACTAAAGTATCTCCCTGGAGGTCTTTTCCATCCCCTGATGCTGATTGTTCCTCACATCATTCAACCTCATTATTATTTCATGTGAAAACTAAACGAAGACAAAAGTAGACATTTAGAGAGGACCTTCAAAGTTGGGACAAACGAAAACAAAGATCGGGCTGAATGATTAAAACTCTGACGTCATACCTTTGAAACCACAGTTTGCGAGTCTAGAATACTTGATACCTGTAATAGTCTGATACTATTGCAAATTGATTTGACATTGAAATTGTAGGCCTACAGTTGTGATTTAAGAGCTGCCTTATAAATGTCTAAATCAGATCCAACTTCTAACAAAAGAAATTAGGCACTTTTAAGCATCCACTAGATTGTTTGCATTCATCTGTATATGGCATACATTCTTATAAGGGTCAGTATCATAGCCTGAGATGATCATAAACACCTGTTTTTTTGTTGTGCTAAATCAACTAAAGTCAAGGTTTATATGGTAGATGTTTATCAGTGAAGCATGCACATATTTTGGTTTCATGTTGCTGATCCCTGTATGAAATATCAGGTCAGAAATTAACAGAGTGTGCCTCCAGTCAACTGACAGAAATTGATGCTGAATACCAAAGCTTGCTGTCTCCATGCAGTGATCCACATATAAAGTCAAGGATGGAGAGTAGGACAATTAATGCTAACATAAAGGGAAACCCTATTGCACTATATTATATAATGATCAACCCCAAACATTATACCCCTGTTTCCGTAAAGAAATCAATGAAACAGCAGGATGATGTATATAAATGAAACAATTATCTCTTATAGGAATTGTCTGCTCCATCAAGTTTGCTGTCAATGCCCTTGCAGATAGAAAGAACAGAACATTGAAAACAAAATTTGAAATCACTAATATTACAAGCATCTGCAACCTTATCTCTTAAATTTGCAGTTCTTACCTCCCGGTTTCTTTGAAATCTTATCCATCATGATAAAGGCTTTTTTAACTCTATCCACACACTTTGGAGAAACTGCATTGAAATCCTGTCAAAATAATTTCACTTAATCCAAGAATAAAAGACATCAGAAAAAACTAGTCTTCCCATAATTACGATGTAAAGAAATTTAAAACTTCTTTTTTTCTTCATTTGGTCATAATATATTAACATGTATGGAAGCAAGTTTATCTGTCACAGTGGATCTGAACAGTGTTCGCTAGTAAGATATATTGTAGTGACCAAAAAAAAAAGAGTAACAGGAACGAGAGAGATAAAATATTTTTCTCATATGGCACCAACAGTCTCTTGTAATAATGTATTATATCCATAAATCAAAATATTCTTTAATAATGTATAATCAAAATTTACCTTTTTTGTACTGTTAATGTACTATATAAACAACATAGAAAGTGTATAGGAATTAAGGATCACCACATTTTGCTCTATCACATATGATAAGTAAACTTTAACAGTGTATGCATGATGTATAATAAATAAAAAAGTTAAATAATGACCTTGGTGACATCCTCCCAGAAGAAATCTCTCTTGGAGTTTGCAGACATTAGATAAATGGGGGCACTTGCTGCTATGCTCCCTGCCACCAAATTAGGGTACTTAAATCTCATGTAAGCACTGAGCATTCCTCCATAACTGAAAACAACATCTGATACCGGTAAATAACACATACCGGGTAATTACAGGTAAGCAACTATTTTAGATTTATTCACTTTTACAGATCTCATGGTATCAAAGTTATTCAATATGCATTTAAATTAATTCAAAATAATGTTTTGTTAATCAAAAAAATTATGAAAATGAAATTTTGCTCCTTATATTTCATTGATCTTTCTTAGGTGAGTTTATTTACATTCATGAGGTTTACCAAGTTTACCAAAATAATGACTTATAGATGAAAGACAAAATAATTCAGAGAAAGTGTCAGACCTGCCACCAAATGTAATGACAGGACAGAAAGTGGCATTCAGTTCCTGCTTCAGGGTTGATAACAAAACGGCATAGTCTCCGAGGGCCTGTTCGATGCTTAGCAACCCAACATAAGGGTGCGAAAAACTCTTATTCCCAAAAGGCATAGATTTCCCATAGAAACGCTGAAAATAAAAGAAGTCCATCAGAATTTGTCTTCCTGTCATAAAAAATGGACAAAAGCATCACTGAATGTGTTTTAGTACAAGTAATTTGCAGTAAATTTCCTTTCTAATCTATTTTCAAAAGATTAAGCTTTGAAGCTTTTAGCCTAATTGTTCGATCAACTAATGTACATGACACTTTTGCAAAACAATATTTCAATGTCATGCTTAATAAAGCAATAAGGTTAAAAAAAATAAGAAAAGTGATGATATTCTAACAGATTTCATTATTACCACAATAACTTGTACAAAACTAAGTGTACTAAATATACATAAATGATGCTATATAAATGGCCATGGCGTTTACTTTTATAACAGGACGTATGTCACAACATGGCCATTTCAATCCATTGTGAAACTGCTTACATCGCCAAATTTGGGTGTCTATCTCTGTAGCGCAATGGGTATAACTTCAGTTTACTGACCAGCACGGTTCGAATACAGCAGAGACTTTATTTTCATGAAAAGCAATAGATTTTTCAAAGTTGATCTTTTCCCTGAATTGAATATTTTTTTCTGTTATTTTCAAGTCACATGCATACTAAACTCCATATCTTTAAGGAATAGAGAAGTTTTGATTTGTATACGGATCTTTTCCCAAAGGTTGTAGGACCCTTAGACTAGAACTTATGCCACAAAAAACACTGCTGTGACATTATTCTTTTAAATTCTTGCAGTCTAAAAATTAATTCTTTTGGCAGTCTTATATTAGTAAGCTCATAAGCATCAGTTTGATATCAGATAGTTGCAGTTTTGAAAACATTTGAAATTAGACTGTCTTAGGTATATCATGCAATGAAATTTGATGGCAATGTTTAGGTACATATGTTACCTTTGCCTCATGCAGTTCCACAAGAAAATTTTTAAATTTTTCAGCCCTAACAGGCATTAGACAATCTGGTAATTTTTTAATGCAAGACTGAGTATTTAAATTGTATGTCATATCAATGATTATAACCAGAAGATCTATAGCAGTTGTAATAGTTTAATTTGACCAAAATGTCAAAGCCTGTCAGATTACTATCATTGCACCACACAGTACATGTTCATATCAGTTTAATGAATCTATGACTTTAGTTCCTATATTAAGAACCATTCAATCAAAATCCTGGAGTGGTCAGAGATGTCATGATTGAGCTGGATATAGTACATTGTCGAAAACCCACAGCCAGTATTACATACCGGTACCCTTACTGAACGGTCAGTAAGCGTATGCGAGATTGGCCATGGGTTTCCGATGATGGATTAATAGTATTAAGAGCTCATATCAACATTTGAAAATTTCATTGAAAATTCCCCCCGATTCTGATTCTGATTTTAAACAAAAATTGAATAAAATTCATTCTGACATCAAACAAGATTCTTCTAGCTAGTTTATAAAATTCAATTAGCTGCATATCATAATCAATTATTTATTCTTGGTTGCATCACATTCGATAAATGGTGAAGCTACTAATTGCCAACTGATGAAATACCCTAATAACATGAGATCAAATTCAGCTGTTTCAGCATCTTTCAATTTACACCAGAAACTCTTCGAATAATTTAAAAAAGAGAATACTGTGGGTCTTCACATGTTGTGTGTTATTGATACTGACATTGCCTTAAGAGCTCCTGAACAGTTGAGTAAAACTGCCATCATTCAGCTTTGAAATCCTAAGACAGCTTCAGACCATGTAATAAGAAGACTACCGTAAGTGAAGGCAAATGAAATAATACAATTAAGATCTTCGGTTGTGTACATGACAGGAATGCTTTAAAAGGAAAGCATTCACCATCTGTATTAGTTACATATCATATATTCCAGTCAGGCTCTTCTTCTGTCTCCTCTCAAGGGTGTCTGCAAGCCTTCCAATTTCCATAACTGTTATTAGAGGCTGATTATTCCGAACGCAATCCATGGACAATCTTAGATGGTCAAGACATCTCAGTACAGTAGTTCTTAATTGTTCAGTGTCATTTTTAGGGGTTGATTTATCTTCTTACATGTTTAGCGGTTTTTTGTATATTATATATAAATATCTGCAATTCATACAAACATGAACTTCCTTTCAATGCAGTTCTTGCATCTTAACGACAAGTTAATATGTAACAATGCGACCAGGATTAACGAAGAAAGACGGAAGAGACCATCAAGGTGAATAGTCTCAAAATTCAGCACTTTTTTAAGACTCGGCAGCTTAACAATCTTGTACTACAACAGGATTTCAAGTAATTCTAAGCCTCAAGTAAACCATTAGGAATGCTGTTGTAAACTCTTTGCCATTAACAATTTCAAAGAAAAATTCCCCTCTACAGCCTCTGTATACCATCTAACCATCGGTAGTTATATTGTTCCATTGATCATTTCAGAGGGATTTGAAGTTTTTTCCTCTTATTTAAACATTCAGTCTTCAAAGAGATGAAAAACTTAATTAATTCTGTTATGTTATATGTAGGTTAATATGTGCCATGAAGTAGTTTTTGCAGCTTTAATGGTCTATCATACAAATTAACCAACATTTCATTTTGGTGTACTAGTATTTAGATCATTTAATTCATCAAACTTTTATATTAGGATAATCAAATAAAATGCAAACTAAAGAAACACATTCTATTTATTTACAATATCATTTCATATCTATATCAATTCTCCATCACATAATATATCATTTCATATCTAAATCAATTCTCCCTCATACCAAAGGCCACAAAAAAATAACACAAATAAAACCAGGATTCAGTCTGCTGTGGGCTATACATGTACCGGTATATCAAATAAAAAGCGAACATTTGTTTTTAAAATTGTTTTCTGATAGTAAATTAACAATTCATTCAGACAATAAGAGGCCAATGGGCCACATCACTTACCTGAGGATCAATGGAAAACCCTTACCCACGGAGTTAACTAGTATTTAAGATCTAATCAGATCCCAACAACACCAAACACATCAATGTGTAGGGATTTAATGTTAATACCTAACTCTTTATCTTCAAAACAAAATTCCTGGATCTTAAACTTGTATAGTCAACAAACATATATCAAATTATTTATTTCTTGAATAAATCATGCGAAAATGGAAATTTCAAAACTAGCAAATTGTGCACAAATGCTGAACTTTAATTAGAAATTTACAACCATAACATGGTTTTCTATATTAATAATCTCTTCTGTGGAATCATAAGAACTCAAAATGCTTCAATTTTTGTGGATTACATAGGTAACCCATACCCACAAATAAATATCTCCATTGAATTATGAGATGCAGTCTTTATTCATTAAATGCAAAACTAAATCCATGAAATTACATTCCATAAAACTTTGAAAAATTGTTAATCCACCAAAACTGACCCCATTAAATTAAAATAATTCCACGGTATACCACTGAATTTGTTATAAATAAATATATTGGCTAGAAAGGCATCCAAAAAAAGATGGGGGGATGTTAGAACTCATATTGTTTTAGAGGAAAAAGAAGTAAATCCAATAACACAGTGTTATTTACTTCTAATGATCTTTCTTCACCCTTCTGACAAGTTGCAGTTGGCAGGAAATTAATCATCATCTATCATGAAAATCCTTAAGTCATCAGGGAGAGCTTCTATAATAGCCACTGTATATTGATTTGGTCCAGGGGGTTCTCGATTGCCAAGCAGAAGTTGCCTTTAGTTTGGGCAGTTTGTATTCTGAATCTCTTGTACTTTATTCAAATTTTAGTTTTTAATATGCTCGAAGGCAATCTTACATCAATCACTGAGATGGACAGCTCTCTCAAATTGTTATGTACACATGAAAGTGAAGCACAGTATACTCGTAATGTCTCCTCTCTAATCCACCGTCCTGGTAGAAATAAAACCAAATCTCAACTAAATCAATACATTTTCATTTGTTCTCACACATTTTGTCTAATGTTTACCCCAAATTAGTAGCATGAACACACACATTAAGCTGAACTTTACCAATGAACAGAAATGTTGGATACTGTTCAATATTGATGGACTTTATTGCTAAGCAGATTTACAATAGCGTCTTACTGTTTGGAGGATGGAAGCTTAAGCATTTGTAAAATTACAGAGTGTAATCCTGAATGTTTTAGCACGAAAATCTTCTATCTGAAACTCAATATGCATGACAATGAGGAGCTTTCTTTATATAATGATACATGTATCTGCAATGGTAATGCAGGGATTAATGACTGAATATTTTGCCTGAACACAAGCAAAACTTATGAATTTTTTTGACTTTAAGTCTGTATACATTTATTTTTTTTAAGAACATAACAAATGGGAATTTGTGAAAAAGAAAGTCTTGGTGACATTTCAAAAGGGAGCCAGTGCTTTATAATTTTCTCTTTTCTTTATGTAAAGATCTGCAATGCGAGTCAATATGTTAAAAGCTAAAGTGTTGAAAATCTTTTCGATTTACTTCATAGTTTAAAATAAATTATGAAATTGAGCCATTATGCATGCACTCTGCAATGCATATTGGTAATTGAATTAAACCACAGAGGTTAATAAAATAAAACACTTTTTAAGTATCATTTTATTTCTTTGGGGTACACAATATCATAAAAACAAGTGACTTTGAAAGCTAGCACTTAAAGCAATATAATTTTGCCCATCTGTGCACCATCTCTTGATCTTATCAAATCATAAATTTCAGCACCGTCATTAATTTCTTACACCTCTCCCATGCAACCAACAAAAGTAATTAATACATGTACAACAGAGGTATTTGATTTTCTTAAACAATGAGATACATGTACGTCGTACAAAATAATACAAATGACATAAAAAACATTTTACAGATTACAATATGTAATGGACTGTTACTATTAATTACTATCAGTTCATACCCAGTACAGTGTATTATCATACTTTGTAAAATCTGGAATTGTGGTTACAAGGAATAATACATCATTTTAAAAAATATGATACATGTATAAGAATCAACATTTTGAATGTACATTCATGTATACATACCATAAAAAAACATTGTATATGTGAATTTAAAAAAGAAACATGTACAATTAATATCTACAAAACTTGAATTAATAATTCACATAGATCTTTGTACAATAATTTATCAACCCATCATCTTTTTTGTATGAGAAGGGGATATGAAACAAATTTGGCTTGATAGATATTACTAGCATGAACTATTGAGCATAATACATTACGTGAAATGACACTCATTTGTCACTCATATAAAGCCACATATACATGTATTTATTCAATACTCACATATGATATGATGTACAGATTTGCAACACAGTCTAATGCGAGAGAGAGAGAGAGAGAGAGAGAGAGAGAGAGAGAGAGAGAGAGAGAAAGTGTGAGAGAGAAATATCAAATTTAAGTTCAATTTAGAGTTCAAAAATCTATATTTATCAGGTGTCTCCATTTCAAGTTAAAAATGACTTAATTATGAACCAACTGTAGATTAAATTGCTTTACTATACACCAACAAATTTTGTTTTTCAAAGAGACAGGAAAGGAGAATAACAATCTTAACTTCTCAAGCCTTTCCATCAGAACTCGAAAAAAAACCACCTCAAATGTATTACATTGGTGTCCACGAAAATCCCCCTTTTAATAAAACTTGATATAAATACAGACCATTTTATCATCTGTTGAGGTTTGAGCTCAACTTCATTAAAATCAATGATATACCTTTAAATATACCCAGAAGAGACATACAAGGCTGTCTAGCTGTTACTTAAATTGATGGGAAGTGACTCCATTTTGTATAAAATTCTAACATCCCGTTATGTTAATACATGTACATTCAAGGTGTTTTTTTCCCGAGCTGTGACAGGAAGGCCAGAGAAGTTGCGATTGAGGGAAGAAAATGTATTTATTAAATAAATGAAATAATATATATGAAATATATGAAATAAATAAGAAATTCTGCAACAAAAATGTATGGTTTTCATGAAGTTTCTTCTCGAAGCTTTATCAAGTGCTTGTACTGGGTATAGTTATATGCTATTTAATTCAATTATAACTGCTACAATAGATGTGATGAGAGTGTAGATTAATAAACAGTGCTGTTATATAAGAAAGACTAGTATAATGCTTGGGCTACTTAGGGGAGAAGATGATGTTCTGGAATTTTCAGTATTATCACAGTACAAATCTATAACATCACAGCAAGCTTATGCCTATGAACTGAGAAATAACATGTCATGTATAATCACTTGTCAAAACATCACAAAATGTCATGAAAAATCCACATCCTTTGCACATCATAATAATTAAATCATATGCTAGTTTAAACTCAGGAAAACCTACCGGTACATCTCATTCAAAAGTACTGTAATACCGGTAATATTTCTGGAAGGTGAAATTTCATAGACAATATATACATAATGTATATCATCTTTTTCATAAAGAAGGAAAAACAAGTAAGAGTATTCTGTCCCACTTTACATGGAAAGTTAACATGTCAGAGAATAGGAGATTTTAATCTGTTTTGTGATATATTAATTAAAAGTTTAATTGATTTTTCTTAAGTAAATTTCTTTTTCATCAAATGTAACGGGTCTCAGGCTAAAATCAAAACTAATTTTTTTTTCAAGAAAAAAAAAAGATCAACAAATAATATCATTTTGAAGTTCCTAAAATACATCTTTTCTTATAATTTGGATTTTTTTAAATGCTGAATTAACAGAAGCTGAAAAGTTGCAATTATTACTAGACAATGAAAAGATAATGACTTGTCAATTATCAAGTACTACTAGATTATCTAAGACATGTTGTGAAAAGATTAACTTCTGTGTCTCTGAGAAAGAGAGTATCTGCCTACTAGACTAACTACCGGTACTTAATGAGGTACTTTCTTGATTTCTTACCTTTTGTTGATTCATACACTGGTATGTGACACAAACTACCGGTATATAAATTCTCTTTTTTACATTATTTGCTACTATGGTCTTATATAAACAACAGGCAAAGATGTATTAATTAAACTCAATATCATTGCTGTTTACACAGAAAAGTTAAATCTCAACACTGCTTTACAGTAAACAGGAATCCTGAAACCCACAACCTTGCCACCATCGAAATAAAATTGAATGCATTTTTGTCAGAGGGTCTCCCATTACTTCCCAGCATTTGCTGTGACAAAGTTTAAACTCACGCTCTGTGGCATTGAGCATTTTGAACATTTACAGTCACTATGACAACACAGTTGTCGCAGGCCTCTTCGAAAATCTGTACTCCACAGCAAGTAGACGAAAAATTTGTAAAAGGAGTTTCCAATTCCAAACCATAGCAAATAGAAATGTACTGAATGCGGATATTCTGAGACTTTCTCTATAAACTCTCCATATATTTGTAGTACAAGCCATGGAATCCAAGCAATAAGGAATATCATGGAAATGATGAAGTTCATAAAATAGTTATTTGGTCGTGAGGCTGTATCTATCAGAATAGTCTGGTACATGTGCCTCTTTTTTCGGAATGATTTGGTAAAGAGGTATGCATTGGTGGAAACCAATGCAAAAAATGCCGGCAAAATTACCAGAATCCCAGCAGTCACAAAATACGGCTTGTGAGAACCGGCATTGATGGTACAGAGGAAAACCTCCTCATAATACTTGGCTTGCTTCTTGAAGGAAAACAGAGTTGGACTGCAGAAACTGACAGCCCCAATCCAAACAAATATGATCCAGCATAGGGATCGAGTTGTTGTCATGGCAACCTTGTGTCGTTGTGGTTTCCTGATGGCAAGATAATGGTCCACGTTGATCCATGCTAGGGAGTACAAACCTGCGATAAAGAAAATCACCAGCAGGTAAGCCTCAATGTGACAGAACTTCTCATCATTAACGATCCAAGAGTTACTGAAGGAACTGAATACTGCAAACGGTGTGATGAAGACTCCAACACAGAGGTCTGAGACGGTCAGTGAGGCAAAGTAGATCTTGTTGATGTTACGAATGGATTCTGTCCACACTATGACTAGGAGGATGAGGGTGTTGAAGCCGAGGATGAGAGCTGTGAAGAACACTGTCACCAGACTCTCGGCTCGAAACTCCATCACCCTGGTAACGTCTCACTCCAGCAGGGTGTCAAGGTCATGCTGAAAAACATCAAAAGTCAAAGCCATTAGCGGGTATATAAATGTGGATGTACAATGACAATTCTATCTACAGATATCTCAATCAATGATCTTAATATCATGAACTGGAAAATATTTATGTGTACTGCATGCTTATACCTTATACATTTTTGCTAAATTGCAGCATTGAAAAATATCTACCTTAAAAAACAGTACAGTTTTTATAAGATCACAAACATTAAGAAGTCACAACTCAAACTTTTTCAATTACATTTACAATGTAAACACAAAATGCATGATTTCCCCCCCCCCCCCCCCCCCACCACCACCACCACCACCCCCTTAAAACTTTCCTTGAATTTCATCCATTCATGTATGTTCTTACACTATTGAATTTTATATCCCAGGTTACATTAATTTCATTAACAATTTAGTTTAAATGATCATGATGTATGTAGTAAATAACTGTTATCTCGAACTAGATGGGACTGTTTAAAAACTGCGAGATATCCGAGTATTCGAGATATTGAGGGTAAAATACTTCAAAAATAAGTGGTTGGGACTTACAAATCACTTTGACATATCCATTGTATTCAAGATATCAGTGTTTGAGATATCAAAGTTCAACTGTACTTTATTGCATAGTTTTATTATACATGTACTCAGTAAGATTCAATCTATCTTGATATCACATGGAACAGACTAATCTTCAGCAACATCCAAACAGAATTAACTTCTACTGACAGCCATCAAACATTGTATACACAGAGAAAATCACCCGCTGCTTTCATATTGACACAATGCATGCAACAGCTCAATAGTAAACCATTCAGATCACAGAACACAGAAATGGGGAAAAATCCAGTGATGGATCTATTCTTCTACAAATAGCACTGGATCCTTATACTTAAGCAGTTCATCAACTGAATAGAAAACCTAAATGACAATATTGTACAAAAAGTGTTTCCATTAGAGGAATCAATTTAATATGTTTACTCACGTACTATATATATCTGAGATTATGAAGATTATCAATAAAGGCCATGTACATGCAGACAGTTTTAATAGCATCAAATAGATTTCCAGTTTTAATTTATTTGTACTGGTATATGGATATTAACTGTGGAAGGTATCATCTATAACAAGCACAACATATAAGCATACAAACATCACTTTTTAATAGTTAATAAAGTGTTAATTACATTATGAATTCCCCGCAAAAAAGCAGGTAACTATTTGGAAAGATTAGTATGATTTACACTTTTCAATGCACCTTATTGGCATCTTGACACGAATCATAGAATACTTTTACTTTTTCCAACACCACAATAACTTGAAAAGAGGGTGTATGTTCAAAGATTTTAAAAACAATTCTGCATGAGCACTCACCATAAAAAAACCCCACATAATCTCCAAGTATTCACATGAACTAAGTAGCAAAGTTTAAACACTATTGCAAAGATAAACCAGAAGTCTGATTAAGAAAACCTTCCTGATTTTCTCTGTGATAGACAATGTGTTTGCACTGGATTGTTTACCACAGAACCTAACACATCCCCAGCACACCCTGACCACAAATCAGTTTTCTACATCATACATCTATTTTAATACAGATTAACAGTCAGACAATTCAAAAGTAAAAACAGTTTGGTAACAATAGCCATATAATGGAATAAAATACTATTTCTATGGCAACAACACAACATTCTTCAATACGGCTATTGATCAGATTTCAAAAATTGCAAATTTCATCCCTATACTTGTTCATTATAGAATAATACATCAAGTTTACAATATTGAGTAAAGCACAATTCAATTACATAATCAACCAAATCACCTGTATATTAATTCTGACAAGACAAAAATCTCCCTACATGAGACAGCTAGGATCAATGATAAAGACTGTTTCATTGATTTATTCAATTAGTTTTCTGACTGCATCACATATTTACATGTACCGTTAACTGAAAAAATACTCTTATAACACCAAAAGAAAAAGCAGATTCATCCACAAAAAATTAACAAGACATTGTTCATAGCTTTTTTTTCCAAAACTAATACATCCCTCTTATTCTCCATACAATTCCTATACGTACATTACATACAGTTCAATAGGTAATATGACACAGAGTTGGTAGACCTGACAACGTGATGAAGGATAGGCTTAAATCTCTGAATTGTGAAACAGAAAGTAATCCTGCTATGTATATAACTCATCAGACACAAATATAATTTTCTTAGTACGTGCATGCAATTCAGGTTTCCATTTCAACTTGAAATAAATCTTAAAAGAAACTAGATGTCGAATAAATACTAGTACATGTAATTGAAAAAATCATGTCATCTACCAGTAAGTATTGATTAAGTAGTAGACATTGTACAGCACAGTATACCAAAGATTTTTTTTTTTACTTCTAACAATTACCAGCTCTAAAGGTGCGACAAAATATTGCAAATATCATTAAAACACAAAATTCAGGTTATCTTGATGAAAATAACAAAGTATAACACTATACCTTGTTCATTATTACTAACAAACACTACCAGGCAGATACACTGACTTTTCTCAATCTGCCATAAAATCACAAACTAGACGATTGATATTATACGATAAACCCAGGCCGATAACATGTACAAGATCTACTGCAAACAGGAATTACTGCGTCAGAATCGACAAACAATGTATCATCCCTCATTCAATAAATAATAACATGGCATAATAATGTGGCCTTACTCAATAACAATCAACACTAATTTTCTATAGCCTATAGCCAGGAATCAATGCAGAGATTGACTAAATACAACTAGTGGCTAGACCAGTGATTCAAGCCTCACTCCGACATCCTTCCCCATCAGATGGTAGCCATCAGCTTTAGCTACTTACTCCAAGACAGACAGATGCCAAGTACCTATAATTGTGGGGCTATCAATTCCCACTAGATCATTAGATGGTAAACACTTGCTAAACAGCCTTTGAATGAAGACTAATTTGCAAAAGTGAATAAACTGTTTGTTCCTCAATATCAGTAAAAACTGAATCTTATTGTATCCCCCTTACCTTTCTTCATTGTACGTTGCAATTGTTTAAACAAAATCTAGAGCATGAAAATGAGAGCTTTCACTACATTGTGAGGTATTCCTTGAAAACTTTGAAAACCCAATCTCTTACAGTTGACATTTTATAACCTAGCATTCAGGGATATTTTTTTTTACATCCTAATATCCTTTGTGGTTTAGGTTTGAAACACAAGTTCAAAGTTTGCATTGTTTATTCATGAATGAAATATAAAGACTGAAACATTATACATATACAATGCACATTGTATGTGAATACCGGTAGTTGAAAAAGTTGCTATATTAAGGGTACCTCTGATGTAAAGCCCATTAAATTTAGAGTTTCAATAAAAAACGTATTATTTCTTAGACAGTTTGATTTTTCGAAAAATCAAAGTATTGAAAATTAAAAATGCAGTGTCCATAATAATAAAATATTAATCTTGGGAAATTAAATTACAAATACAATTATTTTGAGATGCAAATTTTTAAAATCCATTGAATAATTTTATGTCCTAGCTGAGAACAAAAAAAGAAAACTACAACCACTAATTATAACATTCCATGATGTGCCATATTACTGTTGGGGATCTATGTTTACATGTATGCTCCACAAATAATAAATCCCAATATCATAGACTTAAAATGCCATCAATTGGAAGCCCCTTCCATGTTATAAGGTCTGATGGAGACAAACTCTGCAGAGAATTGAAGGGGATTGATAGATATTTGCAATTAAGGGAACTGACAAATTAATCTGTCACTGACAAAAATCAATCAGCTAAGGGAATCCATGGTTCTGCAACAATCATCACCTCAAGCAATCAAATTTTTAGGTGGCACTCTTTAGAATTTAAGAGGTTTGAATATTTAAGCCTTTGCTTTCTTTTCAATTACTATAAATAACTATCTTTATTATAAATCTTCAACAACCCTACCCACCTTGGATAGTTTCATTTTCATCAGTCTCCTTTTTTCTAAATTGGTTCACGATAGTTCTGATTGGGTTTAGTATTGATTTTGATGATTTTTTTTCCCCATTAGCATGAAATTCTTCCACTGGGAATCTGAGTCATTCTGAATTGACAAACAATTTAATGTTCCTATTATCCATTATTCATAGTAAAAAAAAAAAAAGCCACAACTGCAATGCAAAAATCTGCTTCCAAGATACCACAAAATAAGATCGGTGTTACTGTACAAAAATATAGTATAATATTATGATGGAATTAAATATGAAATAAAAACAAAACATTCTGGCCATTCTGACAATTTTGCTAATCATTACATTTCAAATAATTCTTATCTAAATTTCAAGTATTTTTTCATATGTTTTTATTATTTAGTACCTATGTGAAAATCTAAAATTTTGTATTTTGAGTGTATAATTTTTGTCCAATTTTGTGTGTTTGGGTCATAATTGAGATCTGAATAATTTCATTGTGTATATAAGAAATTAACAGTCTATACAGATGTTTTTATAAGAAACATTATTACCTGGTATTTTTTTCATTAAAGTAAATAATATTGTCAATCACAGTGGGGGAAGTGGGAATAAATATTCATTATACTGAAATTCATACTAGTTAGTATCCCATCAAACATTTCTGAATAAGCATTCAAACAAAAAACAAACAAAAATAAAACCCTTTTGCTTGTTTAGTTAAGCTGCTAAAGCACTGTTTATTTTTTATATAAATCCCCCCCCCCCCCCAAAAAAAAAATGTATGTATCTAAATGTGAAATTTTCAGAGAGTGAAAAGTTTGAATAGAATGAGCCATATATAAGATTCCTTACCTGACTGTGTGGTGTTTATATCTGGGAGCCTGGGTTCAGATCCTGCCTGTTGCTTGTCATGCTGTTGATTGACTATCAATGAGTCTGCTGGGCTGGCGTTTACCAGGCTGACTGCTGCTTCCAGCCTGACTGCATGTGGGATTTACCGATCAATAACGAACCATTGTGGAGAGAGACAGCGCCCCTACCTGATTAGTACTCAACAGGACACAGGCACCTGGCGTTTATAATTTTTCTTTTTTATAAAATACAGTCATGTACTATAATAATAATATTATTATAGTAAAGAGAATTATTAAAAAAAGAAAAAACTTTTAATGTCAGGTGCCTGTGCATCAGGAGGATGCAGATGCACTTAGCACTGGTGTATATAACAGGCAAATTTGGGATCTCCCTGTACTTAATTTTATTCAAATCAAGATTTTTTTTTTTTAATTCAAAGTTGAATTAATTACCATCTGTTATAAACAGATAGTCTATAAAATGCTACAGTACTGTACGTAATATAATAAATCCTCAGAAATTTAAAAAAAAAATCAATATCTATACGGTAGATATAAAATCACTTTATTACGAGAAATAAAGTATAAAAGTGTAATAAAGTTGTGTTTGGAATTCAGGGTTTTATATGATAAAAGAAAAATACCTGCATAATACATGTATTTACAGCAGCATTATTGCAATATAGATCTCTAATAGATGAAGCACTGGAATTTTGAAAGCAATTCATGTACTAGTATGTCATGACCACCGAGTTAGATAAACAACAAGTTTGTTTACCTCTTCTTTCAAGGCATCTAGTACAAAATAATCATCTACAAAAAAATGTTTTTGTGTCACTGTGTGTGTTTGTATCATCAATGAAAGAATGCTTTGCTATTAAACAAATCTGGAGTCAACTCCATTATAAGGGTATGTAGTCCCTATGCGGAAGGTTGTAAATTTGAAAGTAGTAATTTGGTCTCCATTTCTCCATGGAAAGTGTCAACTGTCAACCCTTAAACTGTCCCCGGTTGACAGTAGATTATGTTATGGTCTACTGTTGACTGGGGGACAGGTTGACAGTTGACTACTGTCAACTGTCAACCTGTCCCCCAGTCAACAGTAGATTATGTTATGGAAATTGTCAACTGTCAACCTGTCCCCCAGTCGACAAAAGATTATGTTATGGAAACTGTAAACTGTCAACCTGTCCCCCGGTCGACATTAGATTATGTTATGGAAACTGTAAACTGTCAACCTGTCCCCTGGTCGACATTAGATTATGTTATGGAAACTGTCAACTGTCAACCTGTCCCCCGGTCGACATTAGAACATAAATGTGGAAATATCATCAATTATCAATCCATACGTGATGTAGGAATATCTAAGCAGATTTAAACATAAATTCAATCCCAATAAATATTCAACTTCTAAATAACTTATTTTTTTTTGGGGGGGGGGGGGGGGGGGGGGGTTGGGGTTGTTCGTCTAAAGTAAAAAAAAATCAGTACTGTCACAATTTATTAATTTGTTATGGTTGTTAAAATTTGAATGCTTACATTCATTCTGTTTTAAGGGGCTTGTTTTTCAGTGGCCCTGACAGATTTTGAAAGCACTTCTACAACATTATTATCTATGCTCTTAATGGACTCTGCATGCACAGTGTGGTGGTAATTAAGTTATGTCTGATAAGCCAATTTGAAGCCACTACACCTGATTGTTATCATGGCTGTTTGCAGTCTCTCATTAATGACTAGGGATGCCGTGATGAAATGAGAGAGGTTCCCTGTGCCCAGTCTGATGTGTGGTGTGACAATTTGCGGGGTGGTGGTGGTGACATTTTATGTGGTATGTGATACTAGCGACATGTGACACCAAGTTGTGGTTTTCTGTAGGTGTGTTCAATGATTATTGTACTAGTACATGTAGCAGTACATCAGTAGTTGTAAAAAACGTTACACTGTATTTAAAACTGAACACCGCTCGTAAATAGGTCCCACCACACTAACTGAAGAGTATACACAAAAAGATTAGTTCTTTGCAGTTTATCAGCATTGTAACTATCATGATACATGCAATAGCACAAGAGCCACTCGAGTTTCAAGCTATGAGTGGTATACTGCGCAGTCTAAACACCAAAGCTATCTGCTCTGGTTCATGTACCCATGTACATATAATAAAATTCTGATCAATCTTAATTGGAAGAATTACTGTAATTGGCAAAGTTTTATATCTAATAGGTGGTCAAAAATTATTGTATACACTGGTCTGGATACTTCATGTAAAATGCTGTATGGTTGGTCACATTGGACTCAGACAGCCTTCAATATACTGGTACATATACTATGAGTGTTTCAACAAACGGAATTTTTTTAAAGTCTTCAATGTTACAATAGTCTTACAGACAAACCTCATTAGGAACTTGAACTCTGACTGGCTGACCATGAAAACAGCCATTTGTACAGTGTAATTCTCTCAATTACAGACAAACCTATATACTATTCATGGTTATATGTTTCATGTTCCCAATATATTGTGGACAGGAGAACTATTGTAAAATCAAATATAAAACATGATCTGTCATTAATGATGTCTCTCACTATTAACTGTGTAATAAAATGGCTCTAGCCTCTGACAAATTATACGGTTGTATATTTCACTCAAACTGCTGACCAAGGTATTCTGCTAGAGTCGGCAGTTATGCCGAGATAATAAACATTTTATATACGTACATGTTCTGCAAACACCACGAGAGCATTAAATTCTGGAGCGATATCGAACACAAATCCCGTGTTGTCCCAGAATTCCTCTATTGAGCCCTCATTTCCTGTGTAGAAGAAGATTGGGCCCACTCCTGGTTTCCACCATTGATCTATAAGAATTCAAACAGACTCCCTTGAGGACCCAAGACTGACATCATTTCAACGTGACCAACATTTCATACGAAGATCTAAACTCAATCAAATGCAGACATTCTTGCATGAAATCGTGTTGCTATGAAGAAAGAAAGATTCATAAAAACAAAATATCCCATAACTTTAAATTAATTGAGTAACAAAATTGCATGAACCTTGCATGAACAATCCTAATTAAGGCCTACAACATACTTAACTTATCTGTTCCTGATGTAATGGCACCACACAGTTATAAAATCTTATTCTATGTACAATCACTGCTAGCACTTACAATTTTTCTTTATTCCAATAGCTAGAGTATATGTTTTCAAAAGTGTGAATACTAGTATACCAGGGATTAATCTAGGGTATATTTACTACCAATATTCGTTATTTTTCCCCCAAGAGAAAATTTTCCCTGAATCTCCTCTTTTCCCCTTTTGATAAGTAAAAATTCCCGCTTTACTACAATAAAAAGCTCAAATAATTTTTTTTCTTTTTGTTGTGCTTATAGCTACTCCAAATGGGGTTAAATATGTAAATTATATGAGCATTTGAATTGTGTGAGCATTTTATGTATGTACTCTTAAAAGTCATAAAATGCAGAAATTAAACTCAGGCAGGGGGCTTCAGCCCTCTGCCCCCCCCCCCCCCCCAGGGCACTGACCTCAGGTTGATTTTCCCAATTTCTCAAGAGAGGGTAGTTTCCCCCAAAACCTAGATGCATGCAATTACTTCTAAATAATCCTATACAGTTAAAGGAAGATAACCCAATGTCCAATAAATCATTTAACGGGAATAACCACAGTTTATTGCCAACCTAAGAAATTGATGACTGTGTTAAATAAAAACAATATAATGGCTTCAATCAAAAATATGTATAGTGTGTGTTAATGGATGATAGGGTTTTATTAAAGAAACATATCATTAATGAACCTTAATTGATCAATAATGAACTGAAAAAAATGATAGGCATCAAATCCAAACAAACATCAAATGTCGAATGATTTTTTATTTTTTATTTTTTTTTTACAAAAAAGAGATTTGCAACAATCAAAAATAAATTTACGTGACATATCATAAAAACTTATTTATATTTAAGTGTTGTTTTTTTTTTCAATCTATTTCAATGAAAATATGTGCACTAATAAATAATTTTTCATATTACCGGTATGTACAAAAGTGAATATATGAATACTTCCTTATACATGTACTGTAAAGCTCTGGTTTATTCCCAAGTACATACTCAACCATCTGTTAATATATAGAATATATTTCTTAATTGTTGTCAATGGTTTTTCCCATACTATTTATACTTGGCCATCCTTAAACAAATGTTTGTTTGGAGGTTTCTAGACCCAGGAGGGAGCGATTTTTTTTTTCAAACTTGAAGTTTAACTATTTAAAAATTGGTAAAAAATAAAAATCTCCAAAAATTATCATTCTCGCAATTGAACGTTTATAAATGAATTCCATATCTTAGCAAGATTAGTTGAGACTAAAATTGTGTACTGATGTCTTTTCCATAGAGATGTCAGTACCAATTTTCACTCTTAATGAATCTCCCTGATGTTACCCAGTAATGAATTCCTTGCTTAAGTTTACATTGGTTAAATACCATTGGGTTAACTTGAAATATGTGAATCAAAATACAATATGTTGAACAATATGACAACTGTTACAAAACAAACCCATGAATCCCAAAAATCGAATAAGACTACATCAGCTGATGTGAAGGCACAATTAAATTGAATTAATCTGATATCACAGGCATACTAGAAGTTTTATCAATAATGGGCTAAAATAAAACCCTATTTGTACTAAAATCATTATTCTTTTCTTTTTTTTTTTAATTTAGCTTATTATTGAAAAAAAAATTCCAGGCTTCTGTGGCGTGTGCTGATTATTGTATAACTTATACTTTAACTGTATAATGTAAGTGTAATCCGAGATTCCTCTGACTCTAACCCCCGCTATTATATTGGGGGAGACCCCGCACGTCACAATATAATAGCAGGGGTTAGAGTCAGAGGAATCTCGGATTTAAGGTAAGTGATGATCTTACTCTAAGATTACAAACCTTGTATCAAATATCTCTCCTTGAATATGGTTTCCCCATAAGACACAAAGTTAAAGTGGTCTACATATTGGTCTATGTAAAGTTCTTTATATGGTACGGTCTGAGAATTGGCGAATATAAAAGTCAAACACACAAAAACGATGCTTGCAACACCTTCTTTCATTTTTCGGATTTCCCGGTCACGTGCAGTTAAAAAAATGTATATCGATCCCGATGTGATTTTTTCACTTTTAGCATTGGACAATCGGATTTTTCAATTAAAAAAACCAACACATTGAAACAAACTATTATTCATAATAGCTCCTCCAAATGCATGTAAGTGTATGTATAAAATCGTCATTCCATACCAAAATATACTGTATACTATACTTTAAAAATAGTTTCATCTCAACGGAATTAGTCAACGGCTTGAAAATAGGACGTAGGCTCTCATTGCTTTTTTTCTGTGGTCTCTCCATCTTCTTGACGATAACTTAATTGTTCTTAAAAATGATTAGACAGTATTATAATTAGACAAAAAGTTTTACCGGGTTCAAATATAAAGAATAAATATATTTTTTTTCTGAATTGTTTTGGAATAAATTGAATATATTTCATATGAAATATAATGAACAAAGATACTATTTCTCACAACCCTTTAAGTACTCACCATTAATTTTTTTTAAATAATAAAACATTAAACACTAAAATTGAAGAAAAAATCTTGATAACTTATGCAGTACGTAATATATCAATATACGAAAAACTGATGCACTGTCAGTGCTAAATCATTTTGTAGGTGATATCGCTTTAGTTTTCTTGGTTTGAACGTAACTTTCCATTTTTTTTTATATATATTTTGAATTTGAAAAAAAAAAAGATTATCAAATATATTAGTGTTCAGCTTACTGTTGCTACTTTAGAGTGATAATTAACTTTTAGAGTCCTATATTTAGCAATCTATCTGTCACCCTCACAACCAGAAAATCCCTCTCCGGCCCCTCTTTAAATTGTACGTACGATTTAAAACCACAGTATACCCGTGACTAACCTCTGCCCCACCCATATCTAATCATATAAGAAAATAACAATATACCTGGGTATCAAATAGAACAAGTAAACCCAGATCTAGAAAACAAAATCATTGCAAAGATGTAAAAATGAAGGACTTTATGACACGCGAACCAGCTTAACAAGATATGACCTGACCATTTCATTGATAACACTAAAGGTAGGTCACGTTGCCTGCAATATTTGTACTGAACTGAGATCGTAAAATTAGCGTGTTAAAAATTGTCAAAAAACAACCCAGAAGTTATAGAATTAGCTTAATTCATACAGAGAGTAGTTACACACAGGCCTACATGTAACCCTTGGGCAAAATACGCGGTAAGAAACAGATGTAAAGTCACCTCTTCCGTATTCAGTATTTGTTGGCTGTGTCGTTGTTTATTAACCCCTACATGAGTGGAGGGACTGACACCGTGTACATTGTACCCAGCTTATCGGGCACTGCACACATATTTACGTTTTCGGAATGAAAATAAGTTATGATTCAATAGAAAAACGAAAACAAACTATACAAGTGGAATAGAAAGGGAGTTAAGAGCGCATTATGAGTGAAACGGAGAACAGTGAAGTGATTGGAATTTCATATTCTGTGATCATATCATCTCTAGTCGTCGGAATTGTCACATGGATATTTTACGATAAAATTCAATTTTTTGTGAAACTCTTAATCGCAAATTTAAGCTGGCAATTTTTTTCAATATTCCCAATACTCGCTTCATTGTTTTATGGGCGCATACCAGAAAATAGAAGGTAAATTATGAGAAACATAATATATGTATATTTATTTAACACAACTCTTGCAATTCTATATAAATGTATTTGAATATGCGAGAAGTAAATCAAGCGTTGTTTTTTTTTTTAAACATTGCTAAGTACGATAAGTGATTCCAAAGTCCAACTTGTTATAAGCAAATGTTATGCCATTGCCAGTACGACAGTTTCATAACTTTTCTGAGCCTTTAAATGTTAACAACCATGCCATACTCGTAAACAAAGTAAACGTGTATTTAGAAATATGTGTGAAAAAGAAGGACTTTCATTTTTTATAGAGAATATCCATCGGTTTAAATATCCATCAAACATTATGAAATAAACGTTATAAAATAATAAATAATATTTACAGTGTATTTCAGAGAGAGAGAGAGAGAGAGAGAGAGAGAGAGAGAGAGAGAGAGAGCGCTAACTGTTGTTACATAATGTACATTTCTACGACAGATTATTTAGCATCGGGGTTCAGCTGTCCAACAAGTACCTTATTGGAACTAAGTACATAGTCAGGAACCAGAAGTATTTGGAGGATGACAAAGCTTCCGTTATTGTGTCAAATCACCAGAGTTCTCTGGATGGAAACTGTGAGTGGCTGTCCAGGAACCGAAACTTAACTTTCAAACATAATTTTTTAATAATTGAATTGAATTTTAATTTTCACAACCTGTAAATTTTCAGTCATGGTGCATCTTGGGAATTACAAGGGCTCCATTGTAATACTGAAGAAATCCTTGCTATACGCATCTGGACTGCTAGGACTGGCTTTCTACTGCAGTGGATCTATATTTATTGACAGGGGAAACCCTGAAAAGGCGAAAAAGTCGCTCAATAGTGCTAGAGAAGAGGTTGTCCGTGATAAGGTACATATATGTATCAGATGAAGTCATTAAGTGCTTCATATTATCATGTAATTGAAAATCAATGGAGACAAAAGAACCATTTGAATAAACTTTCATTTCCCGGAAATTATCATTTAACCATTCATTTCCGATTTTTTGTATTGGTTATTCATCTGAAACTCCCACTCAATAAAAAGCGTAAAATAGAGTACACCCTCATACCCCTCCCCCTCTACCAACCCCCTACTCCAAAACTATCCACTCTCACATATACACATTTTAACATGCAACTTAACTTTAAGAGTCTGAGATATGCTTTAATGATGCCTATTGTTATTTATATAGTTTGACTCTCTATACTTTTGTAGCTGAAGCCACAGTTTTACCCCGAGGGTACTCGCCACATGGGGAAAGAAATGCTACCTTTCAAGAAGGGCGCTTTTGTAATGGCTATTCAAGCTCAGGTACTGGCTGATACTCACTCTTTTAAACAACAAAACAATTTTTTTTTTTGTATTCATTTATCAATTAAACAATAATTTATTTTTTTAGATTCCAATACTCCCCGTAGTTGCATCCAGTTATCGCCATTTTTATGACAAGAAAAAGAAAGTATTCAAACAAGGTACAATAGACAAAATTAAATGATTTAAGAAAACAAGTTTCATTGTCCTATGACATGTTTTCATTATGAGTTAATCTGGCACATTATTGATAAAAAAAGGAAGTCTTCAAACAATGTTTAAAATGCGAAATTAAACGATTTTAGAAATGTACTATATCAAATTTTTGCATTGGAAATTTTCATACGGAGTAAATCTGGAACATTATTATCGACAAGACAAGGAAGTATTTAAACAGGATTTAAAATGATAATATGCACACCGAGTAGATCTGACAATTTTCTCTTATTGTGTAGGTACCGTGATAGTGACTTGCTTACCGCCAATTCCAACCACTGGACTTACAATGAGTGACTTGGATGACTTGATAGACAGGGTGTGGAAACTGATGCAAGAAACAATTAATAAAACTACCGAAGAAGTGGAAAACAATTTGTAGCAAAACACCACGTGACTCTTATATTAAATGCTGATTTTATTTATTTGCCATTTGAAATAAAACTACAGAAGAAGTGGAGAATAATTTGTAACATAATACTACGCAACTTTTATATTATATGCTGATTTTATTTCTTTGCCATTTGAAATAACACCAACAAAATACTATAGTAATTGTAACATAACATCTCTCGACTCTTGTATTATATGCTGGTGAAATTTACAAGACCTCTGAATTTATTTTAAATGTAGAAAATGAAATAATGAACTTTTATGAATAAAAAAACTTAACAAAAATAAAGTAAGCGTCTCTTTTGGTGATAAAGAATAAATAAAACAACCAAAGCAATACCGTAAAGCCAAGGAGATTTTTAAACCATTTGGTGCCTTTTTAAGTCAAATAATTGTCAGTAAAACTTTTCCTTCTTTTTCTTTTTATTCAATTACTTAAGATTTTCTACATCCGACCGTTTGCTGTCTTTAAATCTACTGGGAATTATCGACCAGGACTGTAAATTTTTGTTAAGTTTATCTTGATATACAAAGTACAATGTAACAGTTTAATGAACTTTGACATTTAAGTCATATATATGTAATAAAGTTTAAACATGTGTATTGAAAAGTTTCATATCTACACCCACCCAATAAATTCAAAAGTTATTTAAGGAATCAGGAATCATTCTTTGAGTATTATGAGGTGATAATTTAGGTCGGGGCGTGATCAAATCCAATAAAGCCCGAAGGGCTTTATGACAGATTTGATCACGCCCCGACCGAAATTATCACCTCATAATATTCAAAGAATGATTTCTTATTACTTATATTTATATAATTTTCAGCAGTTGTGTGATCAAATATTATAATATGAATTATGCAAACCCGCTTGCGTCCCCAACTATACGTCTTTTGAATTTATTGAGCTGTATAGTACAAAATCGATTCGTAGTGTTATCACAGACAGAAACACTGGAAAATGTAAATATAATATGATATTTACATGGGGCACAGTATTATGTACAACAAGCTGTCTTTATCAACCATATTAAAATGTAATGTTCAGTATATATTCGCGCTGTACGTGTAATATTAATTTTACGTCGAAAACTCCCAGTGTCATAAGTGTGAATTGATTGGCCTATATTTATCAAAATGAAAGGATTGTATACAAACATACTGTGCAATTTCCGCGAAAATGCTGCACTTGTATTCTACCTAAGTGCAGCATTTTCGCGGAAATTGCTCAGTATGTTTGTATACAATCCTTTCATTTTGATAAATATAGGCCAATCAATTCACAATTATGACACTGGGAGTTTTCGACGTTTGAAACCAAAATATATAAAAATATTATGAGCTAATATTAATCGGAAATTTTCAGCCCTTTGATACTTAAAGAGCATAGCGAGGTTTAATATTACAATATATACCCGCATGTAGTATTATAAAACAGTAAGTTCAAAGGATTTTTTAAACTACAACAGTTTATTTAAAGAGAGCAAGCTAATGACCTACATGTGACATACTGAAATAGAATCAAAGTGTCAATGGCAATTCGCTCTGCATGTGAAGCCGCGGTCTGTCGCATATGCTGTGATAGATTCAGATCTCCCAAGATTTTACCTTGTCGCCACACGTTTTGCAAATACTGCATACTAGGACTGATTCGAACTTCCCCACAAAACGATCAGATAACTTGTCCACTTTGTCGGATAAAAATCAAATTGTGCGAGGACAGCCTAGACACACTACTTGACAATTACTTTGTTCCATTAAAAAACACAATTGCACCACCAACCTTCTACTGTGGCAGTTGCCTTCAGGAGGCTATTCTAGAAGAGTGCTCGCACTGTTCGGAACAGCTTTGCACCGCATGCCGATCGTCGCACCTTCTAGCAATGGAATTGAGTGGTAACCAAATTGACCAAAACTCACCAGGCGATGAGTGTCCTGAAGATGGCCTGTCAGATGAAGAGCAACGACGCAATCTTCCACCAATATTTCTCTCGAATCACCCTACAAAAGTGCAAATTAACGCAACTCTGGTGGCCTCGTGTAGAATAGATTCGATGTATAGCTCTCTTGATGGTCCTGGAGGACATTCCGTGCGTAGTATTCGACAAACACAGAACAACACCTTCTTGGTTCATCAAACATTGGGTCCAGAGGTTGTAGAGTATGATTCCACAGGAGAAGAAGTCAATAGACATTATTTACAAGGAGAATCTATTAGTGATTTTATTTATTTACCAGGAGGTGACATTTTGTATTCAATGCTTCAAAGTGGTCTTATGTTGAAGATGGACACCCGAAATAATGTCACCGTCTTTACTCAGAGCAATATTTATCAGCCATTTTGTTTGTCCCGTTTCCAGGACGGGCGTATTGTAGCTGGTGGTCCAGCCTTTCAACGCCAGGATGGCAATGAGCACGGTGCAATACAGATTTATGACACAACAGGCAATTTGGCACGAGAAATTGTACAATGTGCTGAAGGAAAATTTGTAAAATTCCCGACATCCATTGCAGTAAGTGATTGTAATAAAATATGCTCTACAGACAAAGACTCTAAATGTGTGTATGTCTTTTCGGAGTCTGGCGCCTTTCTTTCTTGGTATGACGGGGGAATCGGCATGGAACACTCGGACTTTTATCAATTTCTGCCATCAAGCCTGTGCTATGATAACGAAGGAAATATACTCGTTGCCAACTTCTCAGATGGGATAATACATGTTTTGGCACCAAGTGGTGATTTTAAGGGCTACATTCTAACAAAAAACCTGGAAGGATTCGGACGCGTATCGTCAGTGTGTATCAACGAAGCAAATATTATAGCCGTCGGGGACATGGAAGATAACACAATCAGATTTTATTCTGTAACGAGCTTCAAAAATATCTTGCAGTGAAGTTTTCGTGATCAAATGGTAAATTCCTGCATATCTATACTAAGTAAGAAAAAATAAATTGTACAAGTCTGTGCTTAATGACACTTTCATGGAAATTATTGATTAGATTTTTTAATAAAACAGGTTAACGCTTTCCTATTTATTCTCCGAAGCCTTAAAAATAAAAGCAAAGCAGTGATTTATTTCCTATTAAAGCTTATAAAAAATTGTTAAAATTCAATGAAATCGACTCCGACATCGTAGGATCAAGTTTTTCTTACTTTTTAAAATAGTTACATCAGTAATCTTTCTATATAATGTCAAAGTTTTACACCAAGGATAAAAAATCCAGTATTAAATCAGAGACCGTGGTGATATTTGTATTTATATCTTTCTGAAAACGTGATCTTCCTTGCCGAGTTCTAGACACGACGCCAGTGTTGCATGTTTACTGATTCTGTAATACTGTACTGTAGTACACTGTTACACACACGCCGATTTCTGATGATGCTATGTCACCAGCTAAAGTTTAACTTATCATGCTTACAGTGAACGTGTCTCGATGAAGACGAGTAATCACTATTGTGGTATAGGGACATGATATTTTCCATTCATTTACATTCAATAACCATGTACTTATCCGGTTAGTTGTATAATTAATCATCCAAATTACACTATTTGTACCGGTGTTATATAGTGCCTTTTCTCCCTAGCCATCTCTTCCCCCCCCCCCCCCCCCCCCCGGAAAAATGGCTATATAGCAGTTTTCCCCCCGAAAAATAGCTATATAGCAGTTTTTCCCCCCACGGAAAGCTGACTATATAGTGGGTTTTCCCCCTTTTTATAGCCAGATTACCCCCACGGAAAACCTACTATATAGTAGATTTTCCCCCTTTTTTACATTCCGGTCATGTTTTATGGCGGACCATTCGTGACAATAATTTGCAATAACTGATATTATATTAATTTCTCATAATAAAGGATAATTATGGCATTTATTAATATATAGAATAAAATACATGGTTTTTTCACCCCTGATATGAACAAAGGCACGACCTTCATAACATTCCTGTGTCATCACCATTTATTTCACCTTTTGTTATACCTTTTTGGAACACATTTTACGCGGATTTCGGAATACCTCGAATCTTTTTCATCTAATCGATGCTTATCTACAGTTTTGACTTCGACGTTATGACATTGACATTTTTCACAGAACACGCCAGAATACATTTGATTGAAAATACGCCGGTTTGGAACTTTAATTTTCCCATGTATTATCATCTATGTATAAGCTCCTCCTAGGAAACTAACTGACTAATCTTGACTTAATTTTTGTAGAGGAAGGGAATAAGAAGTGGAAATGTATTACTCCTTTGTACAAAAGGCTATTAATTTTAATTTAATACCGTTAGAATTGACGATCTTAAATATAATCATATATTTCTACTTCTAAATATCAAACGAGAGACAGGGTGCAATGATATGATGAGAAACTGAAATGTTTTACTTCGATTGATGGGGTTCTAAATCATGGGTAAGGGGTATTATAATTGATTATGTATTAAAGGCAAGTGTAAAGTTGGCATTTACAATTTTGTTTTAAAGTCACGCATATTCATATTCATGTTTTTAAGCACAGTTTTTACGAAACGCGAGGTTTTATGATTTTAAATGAAATGGCTTCACAACCAGAACAAAGTCAGTATCTTTGCTGGTTACTTTGGAAAATGTGAAATGGAGCTTGAACTAACCTTATGTATATATTATCATTTACTGCGTGCTAATTTTTCCGCTTTTTATTTTGCAACGTGATTTATAAATATACAATTTTGAAAACGATGCCATATAAAACAAGATATACGATTCACTTATCTAAAAATCTCATCATTCTATTTATTTCATATTTTTGCAATAAAGATTTACTTGTGTACCATATTATTTCTTCGAACAATGAAACAAGGGTAATTAGAAATAAAAACTAACACATTTTTTGTGATGAGCTGACTTATTTTTTTTAAAATATAAGCTTGATCTTCTAATCAATTGGCAAGTAAAATAAAGTCGTATATCAAGTGCGCTATTGGTTATTTATTTTTGTTTTTCGGTTGCTACTTTTATGAATAAAAATTTATTGATTTATTTATCTAGTTATTTGTATATCATTAGTCATCTTATGAATTGATTAAATGTTTTGAAGAATAATGAATTTACCCGCGTACCTTTTTTAAAATTTTTGTTCGTAAATTTAAAAAGAAAAGCAGAATTAAACGTAATTTTCAACCATTTTGATAAAGAAATATATGAGTGAGTGTGTATTTTTAAATAATGTTTTTACTTTTAAATGACCGTAAAAATATGGTGATGTGGTGATCTCTAGTTTTTGAGACATAGGGCCCTAAAAAATACACTATTCATTATAATTGGATTTCAAACATCGGGCTCGGAAACATCAAGGGCCCCTACCCTGGAGGCTAAATTTTTCAGGGTCATCTACTAGTGGTATACCACTGCCACCAATATAAAAATATGGTTAAGTGGTCATCTCTAGAATTTGAGATTCGGGCCCCCACTTATAGAACACTATTCAATCATTATAATGGGGTTTTAAACATCGGGCCCTGAAACATCGAGGGTCCCTACCCTGAGGGCTAAAATTTTCAGACTCAACTACAAGTGGTAAACCACTGCCACTGTGAAAATATGGTGATGTGGTCATCTCTAGTTTATGAGATATGGGACCCTAGAGAATATGCACTATATTCATTATAATAGGATTTTAAACATCGGGCTCTGAAACATCGGAAACAAAATTTCTCTAAAACAGAGGTTTAGCCTGGATAAAATTGGACAAACAGACAGACGGACTGATAGATTTATTAGAAAATTCTCAAAACATATTTCACTTACAAATTCAGAACACAGAATTATGCATATAAGTGTATATCTTGTAAAACCAAGTACTTTTTTCAATTAATTACCTAAATTAAGTTCTCTGTATAATTCCATTACACACATGTTTAATTTCCAGCATTGTCTATAAAAAATAATAAATCGGCAAAACGAAACTTAACCTTTACAAATGAATGCAGATATATGCAACCTGGGTGTGTAGAAACATTGATTTTAAGCCTTACTGAGTTTCCATAAATATTTTTAATAAAATATGAACCAAAATCGTGAAGGAGAAACCCTATGGGGGAAAAGCTACTATGTAGTAGCTTACCCCCCCCCCCCCCCCCCCCCGGGGGAAAGGCTACTATATACACTATATACATGTAGTAGGTTTTCCGGGGGGAAAAGCTACTATGGGAGAAAAGCTGCTATACAACACCGGTATTGGTTTAGCTCTTTCTTAGTACATGTGTATGTTACGTAATTTTCATTTATTTATTACGATGATTGGCAAACTTAAGGATTTTTTTTAAATGAATAAGAGTAACATGTACAAATTTGGATACCGTAATTTAAAGTAAATCTAAAGATTTATGTTTCAATTAGTTTGAAAAGTAGCTTTCATTTCGTATTACTTTTCTACATGATGATATTCCTCACATTCTATCACTTTCAGATATGCTTTCGTTTATTTGATTTTGTCAAAGTTTTCTTTCATTTAAAACCATATTCAGGTTATATCAAACACATTTACATGTGAAAACAGACTATAGCCTCCTGATCACTCGAGTGTAAAATTCAAAATGTTGGCAAGGTGGGAATAGAGAATTTCAGAATGTTGGCCGAGTGGGAATAATTCAATTGTTTTGTCAACAGTGGCATTAATTAAGACCAAGCTTTAGTAAATGAGTGTCTTTTTGGTGCTATAACCATTATGACGTCATAATTGATTTGATGAATCCTTTTCAAGTACTTTACTGCTTTAAAGGAATTATGAGGAAAATGGAACGATTTCTAGACATTCTATACCGGTATTAAATCATGGGAAAAGTAATCCTGATATCTATATTCAATTTGAAATCATTTTAAGAAGGTCAAGAGCTTGTTTAGTTCCGATTTTGGAGAGACTGTAAGCATTCTAGTCGGTAGATATATTTCATTAATAAAAAATGGACAGCACCGAAATTTTTTACTTATTTGCTTCATATTTCATAGAAAATGACAGTTTAAAACATGATTATGATTACCAAACATTTAAGCCCCGGTACACCCTATCAAACAAAGCTATTGTATAAAGCATCATTGCAAGAATTTATATCTTAAATTTCATAAACCTGTAGGCACCTTTCATTTACAAGATAATGACCTTAACTCGACACACACACACACACACACACACACACACACACACACACACACACACTCTCTCTCTCTCTCTCTCTCTCTCTCTCTCTCTCTCTCTCTCTCTCTCGTGTATACATTTACTACAGTACATGTATATTTATATGTTGAGTTCTGTTTCTAGTCTTGTAAAAGAAAACAGAAGAAAAATACTAGTAGTACAATTTAAAGTTATCAAAATTAAAACCACAAACAAATGCACATTTGCAAATTAAACAAGATTATTGAAATTCTCTGTCACTCAGGTCAACATCGTCGTCAAGGAAGTGCCAATGCCTTCTGCTCTTCAATAATGGAAGCCTTCTGCCAATCGTTAAACGACGCGTTCGTCTATCTTGAAACGAAAGTAGATTCCTGTCAAATTGACGCGACGTTCCAAGTCGCCTTTCCTCAGCATTTGATTTTTCATTTTCGTAGTTTTTTGTACCCGGGAAAACATTTAAATATGTGTCTACGACGAAAGATTTCAAGGTGCCATCTTCACTGTCTCCTATCCAAATCTGGTCGGATTTATCCACGTAAATGCTACATGGGCTCTCACAGTTTTCACATATGACAACTCCCTTGAATTCACCCAACGATGATATATTATGTAATGTTTTTGTTTTGCTATTTAAAACCAAGAAACCGTCATCAGCAAAAGCTGCTACTGATAAGGGTTGAAATTCTTCTTCAATTTGTTCTAAAGAGCACCCTGAATATCGTTTAATCAAATGCCCATCAATTCCTCGAACATCAACGAAATTGATTTCTGCATATGATATGCATATGGCATTCGAACTTTTGTTAATAGCAACCGAATGAGGATAATACTCGATGTTAAGATTAAATTGGTCTAAGATTTTGCCATCCATGCCTATAATTTGACCAATAACTGAGGACTTCTTTCCAATTCCCAGAACTAAAAATCGATCATTCGAAATCCCGCAAATTTTTAACGGATTACAATTTCTAATAGGTATAAAAGACTTATCATCAGTAATGTTGTTAACTGTTTTCTTGACAAGTGAACAGTTTTGAATTAAAGAAAGAATAGTTCCGTCTCCAATCCCACATAATTCGGTGGCTCCTTCCTCTATTGGTTTTTCAAGTACCACCGAACCACTATGGATATCAACATAACGGTAAATAAATCCAGCGAAAGTCAAAAATGCTAAAGTGTCGTTTGACACAGAAAATATTGATGAAACACACTCCTCTTCGGTCGTTTGGCCAGCAGTAATTTTGAAACACGTTCTCACGAGGGTAGTTGGTCCATGTTTGCGCAGTTCAAACGGAACCTTGTAATCACTGCTGTCACTTGATGATGAAAACAATGAAGAATCACTATCAGACATAGAATCCGAGTCGGAATCACCGAACAATTCAAGTCCATGTTGATCTCGTGTTTTAGATCTTTTGTGTGGTCTTTTGCATACATGGTCGCTTGCACAAAAGGAACAGAGGTACTTGTCACAGTAATCACAGTCATCGACCTCGTCCTCCTCAACGTTGCAAACATCGCAGACTTTTTCGGGGGAAATGTCCAGGACAAAGTAGTTATCACAAAACCCCTCAACCCCATTTTGCGGGAGAGCTATCAGTGTTCTGCATAGTGGACACCGGAATTCGTCATCTGATTCGTATTCCCTCTGATAGCCGAGAACGCATCGTTTGCAAAAAGTGTGTTTACATGGCAATATTTTAGGACATCTAAAGCTGTCGAGACAGATGGAACATTGCCGAGCATTGTCGTTGGTTTGAATAACCGTTGTTTCCATTTGAAACAGGAAGAAATATTTAAATTAATAATAGAACCAAAACTGTTATATTTCTATATGAATAGTTGGTTTCCAAAGCAGGAAGATTCTCAATAACAACAAAACAGCAAAAAAAGACACTGATTACCTATCCCAGTAATTCCTTCAAAACAAAACTTGAATTATTATAGGTATTTCTACTTTCGTTTCTCACTGGGGTTTTTCAATACGATAACACAAACATGAACATATAGAATCATTATTGCAAGGTCACCTGGCTGTCTTATGAAAAATCCCAGTAGATATAAATAACTTCTTTAGACAAGACAGTTCAACACCGGATAGTCAGAAGGAAAAAAGTATTCTTCAGGTAAATATCTCACAAATTTCAAGTTTTCGAAGCACATTTTTTTTTGACGCAGTGATATACAAAACGTCCTTCTTTCGCAATGACATGTCTCTACTTTTGTTTTGTTCAGAACTATATATATCTTATTCCTGTTTAGTTCAGTTACTTAGAAACATTGAAAAAACATTGCATACTATAGTATATGATTATATGATTACTCGGTCCTATATTATCAATGTTTAAAAATCTTTTGTTGTTAATACTTCCGTAAATAAAGCACATCTGTAATAGTTCAAAATGAAAAGTGGAAATAGAGAAAATAGAACTTGGTAAAGGTTCATTGTATACTTTGCTTTTACAGAGTGATATAAATAGATAATGTCTGATACAGACGAGGATGAAAATGTATGCGCTATTTGCTGGGAAGCATTTACACAACCCAAATTTCTACGATGTCGTCACACATTTTGCAAGTCATGTCTAAAAGGCTACCTAAAGAAAACTGAAAATTTCACGGAAATAAAATGCCCTATCTGTAGGGGAACGCAAAAATTAAACAAGAAGGGTTTGGATGGGTTGCTTGACAATTACTTTGCTCATCGTCGACTTCCGGACCAGCCAGAGCTGCTCTGCTGTAGTGTGTGCTTTGACGAAGCCATTTTAAAGACATGTTTGCACTGTTCAGAAAAACATTGTCCCAGCTGCAGACAATCTCATAAATTGGCCCTAAGGATGGCCGATGAAATCTGTGAGTATGACGCCGACTCTGAATCTGATGACGACACCGAGGTCGATTTCGATGATAAAGACTTAACTGATGAACCTAATGTACCATTTAGTGTGTTAATGTCGGGTCCAGTTGTTAAAACACAAATAAACGTTAAACTTATTTCTGTTTTCAAAGTCAAGTCGATGGAAAACAGCGCTGAAGAGGACCAAAACCCGCCAATATACACGATTTTTCCTAAAGGAACAAATCGATTTCTAATTATAATAAATGTTGGACCAGAAATTGTTGAATATGAACCGGATGGGACAGAAATTGACCGATTAATGTTAGGTGGTTCGATTTCTGATATGATAAAGACAGCAAACGCTCGTATATTGTTTGTGCATCCAAAGGATCCTTTTGTTTTAGAAATTAATGGACAAAACAAAATAACTATATTTGCACAGTGCAAAGGTTGTAGGCCTATTTCTTTAGCTCAGTTTAAAGATGGACGCATAGCTGTTGCAGGCTTTGTAATACCTGTTGAGGAAAAGAAAGAAGAAAAAGAAAGAGAAAGGGCGGGCATGTTAATTATTTATGATAAAGCCGGAAAGTTGATAAGAGAACTAACAGAGGGACCAGATGGGCCAATTTTACGATTCCCGATGGGTATATCTGTCAGTTCTTTTAATAACAATATATGTATAGCTGATCATGACTCAAGATGTGCTATTATCACTGACGATAATTGTAATCTTATAAGAAGATATGACGCAGGAAGGACTTTCAGGGAGTTCCGCTTTTTATGGAATCCTACCGAATTTGCTCCAATGTCTGTATGTAACGACCCTGACGGAAACTTCATTGTGGCGAATACTGCTGACGGTCTTCTGCACCTTTTGGACCCAAATGGAACATTCCTTGGTTATATATTAACTAGGAACGCTGAGGGGTTCGGTCATCCCGCAGGGATAATGATGGATGACCAGAATAGGATTTGGCTGGGGGATCGCCTTGATGGAAAGATCAGAATATATGAAATTTCTAGCTATAAAAACAGCTTTGATGTACGTGATTCTCAGTAATCTCATAACAATAGATTTTAACAGAATAGATAAATGAAATATACGTAATTGTTCTTTCCCTCTCTTATTGCATGAATATAGTTGAATTTTATTGAGTATATACTGAACATAAAACTTTGTTTTTATTTGCACCTACCAAAATGATTTAAAGTATTTTTGTTGTCGCATTACGTCATCAGAAGCATTCCGGAATATTTTACCGTTATTATGGTTTTTTTTCAATGTTTTATGATTGATAGTTGTGTTTTAATACATTTTGGGGGTATATGTACAGTGAAATTACAATTATATTTAACAATTTGGAGAGTTGTTTGAGTTGGAATCGCTAAATTCAATGAAAACAAATAAAATCGTATACAGGTAAACATTAACGGACACTACAATTAAACATTTTTTAACTGGCTAGGTAATTACGACCAATTTTCAGTGAGATTGAACCATTATTTATAAAAGTTATAGACATTTCCTGTTGCTACCTTGAATTTTTCATTGTTAAAAAATTAAATCAGAATGTACTGTAAATGTGAAAGCATTCATACTTGCAAGATCAAATGGACTTTTAAAACATGTTAGATTACATAAAATACAGGATTTTTTAAAATTTATTTCTGTAAAATTGCTTTTAATCAATATAAGGAAATCAGTAAAGAATTTATGTGATTTTATAGCCGTATCTATGATTGCTTTGATAGTGTACCTTTGTTAGCTCCTACAGCAATGAAAAATTTTGCTACACACCAATATTTAAGTTATGTTTGATTGTGAAAATATTGATCTTCAAAGGAGAGAAGTGCACAAAGCCTGTCAAATTCCCCGCAATCCGTACACACAAACGACAACCCTCTTTGCAAGAAGATAAGAAGATAATCCAAACTATATTTTGGTACAGCTATGTCCAACACAATTGTTATCACTGGAATTGAATTTCAATAATTTGACAAATATATTTCAAAAAGGTGTAGCACAATATAAAATAAGATGAACAAATTATCTGATATTTCACTTACATGTATTTAGTACGTTGTACTTGGTACTTGACCCATAACAAGTTTACAAATAGATCAATTGTGCATTCAGCTAGACGCGATCTCGTTGCGAGCAACTAGAGGTCTTCTTAATCAGATTCGTCGATGGTTGATGCATTATGCAATGACGGCGAATATTTGTCAGTTTTTGGTGCATACTGTTGATGTCTTGCATAGATGTCTTGCATAGCTTAAAACCAAAATACGGAACAGACGTGCGCACAACATCCGAGGGTCCTAGCCCCTCCTTTACACTGGCAGTACCATCCCTGGATTTCAGTAGGGGAATACTATATCCAAAGGTTATATTGCTTGCTAGCATTATGGCGGGACTGGATACGTGCATGCAGAATCTCTAGTCCTGCTGTAGATATGTGAATGTGATAGTCACCCCAGTTAAATGTTCATCGGCATATCTAGATGCTTGTTTAAGCTGAATCATATATATATATATATATATATATATATATATATATATATATATATATATATATATATATATATATATACCAAACGTGAGGTTTCTAAGATGATCAAGGGAAAGAACAGGGAAGGGAAATCAACCTGAAGATCCTCAGCATCAGTATTTAAGTTTTGGATCGTCCATGAAATCTGAAAGAAGGAGTTTCTGAGACACGTTTCTCAACTGGATTAGCGACAGATGCATACGCAAGTCGCACGTTTCTTGCCAAATTATCGTCTCCTTCGTCGTTAGTTTTTAAAGGTGATTTATATTTTGTTAAGGATACTGGCCACGATTCGCACAAAATCTATACAGTGAGACAAATTTTTGTAAAATCATAAAATTTCGAGACTCCATTTTTATAGATAAATAACACAAATCCTTGAAAGTTTTTCCTTAGATAAAACGTATTTCTAGGATGGTAGCTATAGTCTCCAACCAATGCCAGTATGTTTTTAAAATTCTGTTCTATTCAACATGTACATTTGTATATATGCAAACTTAGTTTGGAGACAATGCCGCGCTTTAAAGACTCTACAAGGCTATAATGACAATTAATACACCACCGCGTTCCCACATACCGTCATGTAGGAATTATTGTACTGAGTCCGATTTAGTCTGTGTGCACAACTGTAGCACCTGTCGGTTATAGGTACTATGATAACTCAACGCTGATTGTAAAGGTTCACAGTATTTGATATAGAATCCTGGAATTTAAATAAAACTCATTTACACATATCATCACAGTCACACAAATAATAAGTATCTGGTTTACAAATACCAAAATAACATATAATGGAATACAAGTAAAGGGATATTATTCATACGATTTCTTCATCAGAATTTAAGGTGGAATAACACACCTGGAAAAAGTCACTCAAATTAACAGTAACTTATTTCATTATGAAAGATACAATGATAAATAAACAGTACATATGTCAAAAAAGCGAACAATTTGCAGTTTGGGGATAAAAAATGAATACCAAAAAAATTCAATTTAGTAAGTAACAACAAAAAACCCTGGGGGATTCGAACTCGGGATGTACGGATCACAAGCCCGATACTTTATCCACTCGGCTATGGAGTAAGTTACATGTTGCCGTCGATAAAATCCTCTTAATAAAACGAAATGTCGTTTCGATCAGAGGTCAGACATTTTGTGATGATGTGTTATTCCACCTTAAACTCAGAATATTTCACTTCATAAATATACCTAAATAATCATAATCTGGTAAATTGACAAGATTACCTTTATAACAGATACAAATGAATTAAATGCCAAGTTCATAATTTAGACAGCAAAGTGAATAAGAAATGTAACATTTTAATATGATTAACAAAATCGTCTTATTACATAGATAATACGGGTTAGATAACAAAATACCTGCAGTTTGCCTCCTGGATCCAAGGGACAGGGACAGGGACACAGCGCAAATCTGGATGACCACACCCTCTTCTGCACACAAAACACACACTTGCACTAATCTTGCACACAATATAATTTTAAGTATAACACATGTATTTTACATGCATTAATAATTAAAACAATTCTTTATCTAGTTCAATAAAAGCTCTTAATATTTTAGCAATTAACACAATGTGCTATTATATTTACTAAGTTTAACGATTATTTTAAAAGTTAATTAGATACTTATTTAGCCTTTTAGGTTTAAAAGAAATAAACTTAAATTAATAACCTATCATTATGAAAACCAATTTCCTTTATATCAGAAAACAGATTCAATGCAATGAATACTTCCTGCTGAAGGTCGGAACAGAATATACCACCCAGAAACAAAATCATGAAAAGCTTCCCTACAAATTATTAACTATCAATTCACTTTCTATATTTATAAAACCAGTATGCTGCCCAAACAGGTTTAAATCCAAAAAATAGAAACACAAACCAAACACAACCAAAATATAACCACAAGGAAAGTCTCAAAAGTAAAAACATCATACTGTATTGAAATTCATGAGTAATGATACAAAAATATTTATTAATGTGCTTATTGATTAAAACACATATAAACACAATCAAAACTATATCTTTATCTCATACGTGTGGTGTATACTACCCGTGTGATAAACCTTTGCTTTATCAAACGGGTGATGCTTATCAAATACTTGCGGTCCGATCTATTTTTGACACAGCCCCTCGCTTCAACGCTTCAGTGACCTATTTTCGAAGACTTTCTAGTATTTTCCATATAGCTATATCTACTACCAAAAATTGATTTAAAATGGATTTTGTCGAAGATTTAAATTACAAATATAAAGGAAAACACATAACTGTGAAGTTTATAAAACTGCAAATCACGTTAGCTATCAAGGAGTTCATTCTGACGACGAAATGAAAGAACGCTTTGGCTGTGTTTGTATACAAGAACTTACCGAAATAATGTCTCCCAAGACCTTTATTTCACCTGCCATAACCATCCTTATTCAATATTTTCAACATCGAATCATTGGGCTTGTGTTCGTATTATAAAACATCAACAACTGTTCCTCGTTCGAGTCAATTCAAACTAACGAGCATTCGCAACTTTGTGTATGTCAACAAACTTGATTATTCAAGTCTTCTGATCAGTTTTTCCATTTAATTAAGTGATTAAGCTCTTAGAAAAATTATTTGGAGATAAACAATTATTTCAAGGTTTATTTCAGTGAAACTTAACATTAAAACAGTTATATTTATCTCCGAAATTACGTACTAAATTGTATTGCGCAAGGTCACAATAACCGCATAACACAACGTTGCATCATCGTTAAATCATTATCATGTTTGAAAAAATCGATTCGGGTCATATTAGGAGCTGTCTCAAAAGCTTCATAATATAAATCAAATTGTATGAGATAAATAGAACATCTATAATTGTGTGATTTTATATTTGCTTTATCCAACTCGTTGAAATGGTTATATTCGCTCGGCAAGCCTCGCGAATATATACACCATTTCAACTCACTGGATAAAGCAAATATAAAATCACACAATATAGATATCCTCTATATATTAAAAGCATGTATATTAATGTTTATTTGACAAATTGTATTGGTTTTACTTGTCATTTCATGACAAACCTGTTGACTGTTTCAAACAGTTAAGAAAATGCAAGGCTATTTTAGAAAAAAAAAACCGGAAGCCCGGACAAATTTAAATTGAGGCATTAAATTGTTGATCTTTTTATGTATATATTTTTAATACTTGCAACAGTATGTGTAAACACATTTTTGTAGAAATCTAAGCACACGACATACAATATAGAACTACTTTGGATGAGACATCGGTAGCTACAGTCTCCAACTAATACCAGAGTTATTTTTTTTAACCAAACTGACACCCTGAAAATATATTATACGAGCATACGAGTATAAGGGGAGAGGGAGAGGGAGACATCAACAACCTGAAAACTCTCATTAAAAACTCGCCAAAATTATCCCCTTGGAAACATGAGATTCGCCTGAAATCCCCGCTACCCCAATAGCAAAATTATTTGATCCGCACCAGGATATTATTTGTATAAAATTTAAGGGTCTAATTTCAATACATGCTTTGCATAATTTTCATAGGATCAGAAACAGGTTTTTTTTTCATGGAATGTAGACAAATTCTTCCTTGTTCTAGTTTGAATGGTTTCCGTCCTTATCATCGGGTTGAAATAGAGAAAGTGTGGCGTGCAGCAGATAAACTATAATTTACATGGATTCAGAAGACGACGCAAGTACCTGTTCTATTTGTTTTGATTCCTTTTTACTTCCAAAGCTTCTCTCATGTCGCCACACTTTCTGCAAACCTTGTCTCGAGGATTACACCAAGAAAGTAGAAGTCAGTGAGATAGTCTGTCCCTTGTGTCGCCAAAAGCATACTCTTGACGACAGGGGCTTAGATGGGTTGCTGGACAATTACTTTGTGCCCCTGAGGACTCCAGAATCCCCAGCTATTAATTGCTGTGAAATTTGTTATGAAGAGGTAATCGAGATCAAACAGTGTAAGCACTGTGTTCTCAAGTTTTGTAATTTGTGTAAGGCGTCACACGATCTTGCTTTAAAAATGTCAGGCGAGGTGAAAGACTCTGATCTTGAATCTGATGGCTGCGATGAGGATGACGAGTCAGAAGATGGTGGAGGAGTTTCCTTGAGCAGAATTTTACATTTTTCAGAGCATAACTCTGGCACAAAACTGATAGTGAAATTTCTTTCTTCCTTCAAAGTCCCTTGTGAAGCTAGTCGTTCAGAAGAACGAATGACAGTTGTAAGCATTTTTCCGAAATCGGAAAATACGTGCTTAGTCATTTATGAAAACATACCCGAAATGATTGAGTGTACAATCAGAGGCAGACCTTTCGTGAGAAAGACCTTCAGTGAAGGAATCTGTGGAATTACTAAAACAACAGAAGGCAAAATCTTGTTTTCCAACAAAACAGAATCGGCTATTTTTCAGATGGTTGACGAGTCTCGGATATCTGTATTTGCAAAATGTTATTCGCTCAGGCCTCTCTCTCTTTCAACATTTAAGGATGGGAGGATAGCATGCATTGGGATTGCAAAAACCAACCACCAGTATCTGGTAAGGCGTTCAGACTCACAGGGCGCTCTGCAGATATTTGATAAGACCGGGAAATCCTTAAATGAGTTTAGTAAAGCTGGTCATGAGTTTTCGTTGAAGCAACCAATCAGCGTATCTGTTAATCCTCAGAACGACACGGTATGTGTTGCTGATATAGGAAATCGTCAAGTTCTCATTATGACGGATGAAGGCTACGTCATTAGAAAATATAAAGGAAGAAGCGGCGACGAGAGATCGTTGGGGCTCAGGCTGAGTATTGATATCTTTTTGCCTTCATCCTTGTGTCACGACCCAGAAGGAAATCTCGTGGTAGCCAGTCTTGCAGACGGGTCACTTCACCTGTTACTTCCAAACGGTGATCTCTTTGGCTTCATCGAGACGAGAAACCAATCTACGTTTGGTAACCCAAACAGTTTGTGCTTTGATCAGCAAAACAGGCTCTGGGTAGGGGATCACGAAAATGGGAAAATAAAAATCTTTGAAGTGATGTCTTTCAAGAATTCTCTTCATCACACAGCACATTGATATTGTTAATGATGGCTTTGAGTTCAACCTTTGTTTGTATTATAAAGGAAGAAATGCTTTTGATCTGTGTATGTTTCCTAAAAAAACGGTAACGATAAATTGGTTTGTTTAAACAGTGAGTATAGACGGGCGTAATACAAGTAATTCACAGAAAATAGTGTACTCATGTAATTATAATATTTGTTTAATTCTGAGAGAATACTTTCCTGTCTTGAAAATTTTGTATTTTTAGTAAAAGCAATCTATTGATCTTTGTCAATTAAAGAGATATAACACTTAACATATCTATGACAAAATGCTTTGCTTATAAAGTGAAATAAACAAATTTGTGATGTTTTCGAATGTTTTACAGTATTAGATAATTCATCCGTTGGTTATAGATATACAAATAATATGCACATTTCCATGAGATAATTTTCATGAAGAAATAAGTTGATTTTACAGAATCTGTAAGGTGGCATATTTGTGCCATCATTTGTAGGATACGTATGCAGACTAAAATCTTTTCAGACCATCAAATTGAACGACTTACCAGAACTCTTTGGTCGACTTTTCACTTATTCAAACGTAAAAAATTCAATATGAAAACATCAAAAATGCAAATTTGGAAATTCAAAACATTTATAACATCCAGTTGATAGGAGAGGGGGGCCTATTTTGGCATGATCCGTTTAACCGCATCTTCAAATTTGAATTCTTACCTTGACAAAATAATCATGATTCAGGTTTTAAGTTTCTAAATGGGTAAGTAAAAGCAATAAAATAAAATAAAATGTCAATGCAGGTTATGTATTTTGTCTGAATTTGTCTGTATTTTGCTCGTTACCTTCACAACCCGTTTAAAACCACCAAATATATTATTTCCCTGTTTATATTTACCTCCTTAAGATAATGTTTTTACTCTATATCTCAAGAAATCGATTGTAATACATAGAGAAACAGACAATACTGAAATACATGTGTATATGCGATTCAATAAAACGATATGTCCACATATGGATATACTCATTCCTTTAAATTTAAGATCTCTTTTGAAAACATCGTTTAACCTAACTGATTGAATATCAACTTTAACTCATTGACAAGTCACTATTGAAAATATTTTTTACGTACACATTGTCCATTGATGATCATTCGTACTTTTGGTGTTAACTTGGTGAGGATTATTCATGCAAAAACTTGAAAACGCTGATATCTAACCGGTTCGTGGGGCTCGAGCTTAATCAATCGAAACTAAAGTTATATTTGTACTTTGAAAGCACGAACCCCAGAAAGCGGTTAGAAGTGGAACGATCAGATTTCTGAAATCAGCGTTTTCAAGTTTTTTCATGAATTACAATTCCATTTATTTCTAAGAAAAACAGAAAATACTTTCAAATAGGTATTATTCAATAAATTAACATCTATTCGTGTAATAAGTATTACGAGATCGATGTATGAAACAGCTCCCATTGTTAAGAGAATGTGTAAGGTACAGATACCGCTATTTTAATTCATATTTTGATTTATATTTTGCATGATCTAATTGTAGAAAATGACTGTCATTGATTTTTGTGCGTTTAAATTGCTTAATCTTTCAATGTCAGTATATGGATACATGTGCTATATAGAGCTAAATCCTTTTGTCAGATAAATATCAGACACGTGTTGGCAAAAATTTGCCTTGACTTTAGGTGCTAGTTTGTATCAAATAAAAAATATTTATTATCCAACAAATTCCTGTAACCAGTGATGGGGTAATGGTAATTTGTAATGGTAATTGAGTGTATTTAATTGCAAATTTTTATGAAATTGAAAGTAATGTATTGCATGTAATTGTAATTTAATTAATTACTTTCAGAAAAGGCATCTAATTTATATTGCTTTTCAATTACTTTCAATTAATTACACACTGATGTTTACATGTATATGAATAAGAAAGCTGTCCACTATCTATTTCCCAACACACTTCCTATTATTTATTTCAACTTTGAGCAGTTAGGCTCATCAATATTGTACACAAATACAAACATTTGCGAGGCACGCAAAATGCGAAGCCAGTTGGCTTCAGAGAGTCACTTCGTAACTTCCTACGTAAGCTTGAAAAAAGATAAAAATACAAGATCAAGTTAGGAGGAGTAGTTAAAGGCATTTAACTAATATTTTTACCAAATATGCATGTACTTTTTAATAGAATTTTTTTCAATGATTTACTTACCTTAAGGTTCCCAAAATTATGATTATCAATGTGTCAAATATTTATCAATTTGTTAGGGACCAAATTATTTTGATGGTATGTTCGATCCCTTTTATTTAAAATTTATTTTATTGAAATAATGTTTCCAATTTTCATTGAGTTTGATAAAAAATGATTCTTTGTTTATTTTACAAATAAAATCAATGTTATTTGAATTGTATAAACTATTAAGTCACGCCTTTAATTGACAGTGTGACTTGGAGCTATGGCTTCATGAACAATTGGATTTTAATTTTCTTTTGTCAAGTCTGTTCACATGGTTGGTTCCCTTATTGACCATAGACAAATATTGGAAGGTGTGGATTATGTTTTGATAACAATTATAGTACGCTCTCTACCCCTCATTTACCTGTATTTTTCCATTGTGTTTATAAAAAGAATTAAGTGGATATAAATGTTCAGTTTCAGTGTCCCAGAAAGACTTGTAGACATGGGAACATGAATATAAACAGTTAATGATCATTAAATGCAACTGTGTATATGTGTAGGTGTTATAGCTAAAATAATTAGTAAAGTTTCATGATAAAATTTGTACATGTCAATTCAATAAATTCAATTAATGTATCTTTCTCAAATGAATTTTGTAATTTAATTTAATTTCATTTGCAAAGTAATTGTAATTTAATTAATTACATTTGTAAATCCTTTCAATAGTAGTGGTAATTTAATTGAAGGTTTTAAGCAAGTAATTGTAATATAATTAATTACATTTGAATGTAATTGACCCTATCCCTGTCTGCAACTGACTGTTTGCACGAAGAAAGTTCGTACGATAAGCTGTAATGTTTAAAAAAGTATAGTTTCCTGTTCTAGTGATGTCATTGAGTGGTCATCCAAAGCTTTTTCTCTGCAGTTGAATACAAGTTAAAAAAAAATATGTATTATAGGAATTTAGTTTATTAAATTTAGTTAATTTACTAAACGTCTATGTGAATTTAGATGAAACATAAAGTTACCGTTGTAATTTGAAACTTCAAACTAGCAACACACCGGTAATGAAGATTGATATAAGATGCGATTTTGATAAAAATAGAACGGGGAAGTTTCATTCAAATCGAAAGTGGAACTACATTACGTGCAGTGAACAAAAGTAAGTTTTTTTTTTTACTTCTCAACCGTTTAAGTTGGCACGATAACTTTTACCTTTATCATATGTTTAGGGATGGCATTTGCCAGGAACACAAACGATAGTCCCTTTGGGATTGCCAGTACTTTTCATTATAGATTCTTTCTTTCTCTACACTGGTACTGCCTACGTACGTATCTTCATCACACCGACCACACCTTAAGGCTTTTTAATTCAATTGTTATATTCTAACTGATTGGACAATCACCACATACATTGTACAAAACAGATTACATATATTAATTCGACTACTTTTAAGAACAGATTTCGTTACTTGTGTACAGTAAGATCTCTTTACACTGTTACTTGCAACATAATTTTGTAGAGTCCTTTACAGAAAGCACAAAGAAAAACAAACAAGCAAATAATTTTTAAATATTTTTATACATCAATGAATGATGTGGCATTTATATATTTCTAAATTTAATAAACAAAATCCTTGCACTTTCGAATGTCCCATTGGTAAACAGTGTAGTTTGCCTTGAACAGTACTGAAGAACAATATAAAAAGAAGAAATTTACAGCATGTATACAATTCGGCAATCCGGTAAATATATGTTATTCCTTTAGATAAAAAGGCAAGCAGTCCATTGAAGCCTGGCATCGTTAATATGGCTTTATAAGACCACCTTGTGACACACACAATGTTCTGCATATCGGGCAAATACTTTTATATCTACCTGATGTTATTGTTCAACATGTTTATGTATTTTGACTTAACTTTTGTCAATGAAACTCATTTTCCCCCATCAGATCAAACAAATGGCCGACAGTTTGGATGATGACAGTAAAGTGTGCTCCATCTGCTGGGACGAGTTTGGAGCACCTAAATATCTGAAATGTGGCCATACATTTTGTCTCCTGTGTTTAAAGGGTTATCAGAAGAAATCTGAAAACAGAGAAGAGATAAAATGTCCACTATGTAGACAGACGCAAAAGGTGCCAAACGAATGTTTGGATAAGTTACCCGATAATTACTTTGTGAAATTAAAACCACCCGAGCCTCAAGAAAATCTTTGTTGCAGTTTATGTTCAGAAGAGACTGTATTAAAGACTTGTTCACACTGTGACTTGAAACTTTGTCCTTCTTGCAAATCTTCCCATAAATTGGCGTTAAAACTCTCTAATGATAAACATGAAAGTAGCTCCGATTCCGGGTCGGATGATGAAGATAAAGACCTCAGTGATGAAGCACCTCTTCCATTTCATCTAGCTCTTTCGGGACAATTTATCAAAACCAAGTTTAATGCTGTCCTATCATTTTCATTTCCATTAAAATCCATGTCGTCCAATCCTGAAAACGGACAGGACATTTTTGTCAGTACTATACATGAAACTGAGAATGGACTTTATGAAATCATTGCGTGTTTGGGACCTGAATGTGTTCTTGTTGATAGCACGGGAACTGAAATGGGCAGACGTTTCTTCGATCATGGGATATCTTGTATCCTTGACATAGGAACGGGGCAGAAAATCATATCCAATTTCCATTTAAGCATGCTCCTAATAGTCGAAGAGGGAAAAGATGTCCAGTTGTTTACAAAAACCGAAAATTTTAACCCGACAGCTGTGTGTCAGGTTAACAACGGACAGATCGTTTGTGCTGGCTGGTGCGAGGCTCAGCGCAATAATTTTCAGAGAACAAAAGTTGAAAATATTGGAGCGCTTCAATTTTATGACAGACATGGGGTATATTTGAAAAAAATAAATGGTAGCTTGAATGAAAACTTTTTCAAAAGGCCTATGAGTATGTCGCACTGCAAGTTAAATGATACAATATGTGTATCAGACACTGAGAAGAACTGTGTTTATATTTTTCATCATGGAGAAGAATTGATGAACCGATACACTGGCGGTGGCATTGCCAGTGGTCTTCTCTCATTTCAGCCCTCCGTTTTTGCCCCGGGTCCAGTTTGTCACGATTGTGAAGGGAAAATAATTCTCGGAAATAGAGCAGACGATACAATTCATATTTTGGACCCAAGAGGACAGTTCCTGGGACATCTTGCCTCTAAATGTGACATTGGATTTGGGTCTCCATTTTCTATGATGTATGACAGCGACCAGAGACTCTGGGTCGGTGACTCCAAGGACGGCCGAATTAGGGTTTTTGAGATTACCAGCTACAACAATTCTTTGAATTTGAGCCATTCTTTACCTTCCTTTCCAGGACTTTCGCTTCCGTTTCTTTAATTCTGTGTACTGTGTTCAAGATTGGTGCAGGTTCTTGTATTTCATGTTACACTGGCCCATTCTATTAGGAACGCAAAACGCTGTTTTTACGGCTCTTCATCAACCCCTTCAAACTATCTATAATAGCGTAGGTAAAAGAAACACCAGTATCATGCGCGACGTCTACAGAAGATGGCAATAGGAAACTAGCTCAAGGAAGTAAAGTTTATGAACTCTTTACAACATAAGAAGGATTATTATCATATAAGATATGGTTATAAAAGATTAAGTTTAAATTATATGAATTTCATATTGTTAACGAGATAACCCCGTATTTTCTTTCGCTTATAAATGTGTACTTATTCGCCATTCAGTTTGTAAATTTTTTAAATAGCAAATGTATTTATCTCTATTAGTAATACTGTGCGAAGTTGTATAATCGTAAAAAGGAAATACATATGTCATATATAATGATAAGTACTTACACTTTGTTTTATAACTGTATGTACCATAAATATTATGCTTGTCATTTTATTAAACACTGTAAATGTCATCGGGATTGCCTTTTGGGCAGGTTCAATTTCGACATTTAATGTTAAATGTATCACCCGCTACTATTTTCCAAGCATCATTATCATGTTTTGAACTTTAAAAAGATGTTTTAAAAAGATGCTCTGATATGAGATGTTAAAACAAGTTTCACTTTCACTTCGAAGTAAATAAATTTATATTACCTGAGTGACTCAAACTTTTGGGACCCGTCCTTTTCCGCCGGAGTTCTTCGTCCGCAAACATTGAATATTTGCAACAAGAAAATACTTTTTAGCAATTTTTTATTAGTTGTTGTATATTTGCTGTAATTGGAGGTAAAGAGAAATGTAAATTGTAAATTTTAGTATCTCCACCCCGATGGGCCCATAAATTACGCAATTTAAAAAAAAACCCTATATAGTATGGTTTGGCAGGGATTTTTACAAACATTTTAAATGCATTACAATAAGATATATACCGGTAATTGGTCTGTTGTTCGCCAATGTCAGCGTATATCATCGCTATCGGTGGTTATTTTTATTATTGTATTTATAAATATCAATATATCAGACCTACTGATATCTCAAAGTTATATCTCAGTATCATTGAGTTTGAGATACGATATTTCAGTAATGTGTTTATGCAATAATGATATAAATAATATTTGTCTCGAATTATTTCGAATAACAGTCAAATTATGACGTGTAAGGGCTTTAAAGGAGTTCACCCCCCCCCCCCCCTTTATTAAATCGGACATTTAGTGTTTAATATTCAGGAAATTAAGAATTAATGTTTGATTAGTAATTTTTCATTCAAATTTTGTTCAATTGTTAAATTATGATGTTAAATGTCATTGTCGGACCACTACCTTTCAGCTGTAGATCAGAAGCAGAGTTATTCGAAAGAAGGGAATTTGCCTGGTATTTTCTTAGATCGTAAATCAATATCACCTAATTATAACAAGAGTCTCCAAAGTTACAAAAATCATAACTTTGATCAAAGCAGCTTTGTAAAGTTAATTCAAAAATAATCTTAACGATTAATTACAGTATATCTTGTTTAATTTTACTACTTATATTAAACAATGCACCCAGAGACCACGTCTCTCACCTTAGCAATAATAGCCATAACTGTGATTAGATGAACATAATAGTATCAAATTCAAAATATATTGACGAGTACAGTACTTACACAAAAAGTTATGAATTATGCCGATTTTATCTACCTATTACCAAGCCCTTTTGTTGTTTTAGATTTGTCTCTATTCCTATTTACCCCCCCCCCCCCCCCCTTTTGTGGTCCCAATTTTCTCCAGGAAATCATGATCAAACATCAATCTGTACAGTCAGTGGTTTCATATAAGTTTCAGCTTTTTTTTATTTGAATGCTTTTCCAAAAGATTTTAAAAATTTTTCTCTATATCTTCCCATCTTAACACCCCCCCCCCCCCCCCCATTGTAACCCCATCATACCCCGGGATCATGATTTGAACGGACTTGAATCTACACTACCTGATGATGCTTCCGCACAATTTGAGTTTTTCTGGTCTAATGGTTATTGAAAGAAAATATATAAAGATTTTCTCTATATATTCCTATGTAAAACTTGATTTCCCCACTATGACCCCACCCTACCACCGGGACATGATTTGAAAAAAACTTGAATCTACACTACCTGAGGATGCTTCTACACAAATTTGAGCATTTCTTGTATAATAATTTTTGAGAAGAGGATTTTTAAAGATTTTCTCTATATATTCCTACGTAAAACTTGTTTCCCCCCATTGTGGCCCCACCCTACCCCTGGGGACCATGATTTGAACAAACTTAAATCTACACTCTATATATTCCTATGTAAAACTTGATCCCCAATCGTGGCCCAAACCTACCCCCGGGGACTATGATTTGAACAAACTTGAATTTACACTATCTGTGGATGCTCCCACACAAATTTAAGCTTTTCTGGCCTAAAAATTTTTGAGAAAAGGATTTTTAAAGATTTTCCCTATATATTCCTACGTAAAACTTGTTTTCCCCCATTGTGGCCCCACCCTACCCCTGGGGACCATGATTTGAACAAACTTAAATCTATACTACCTGAGGACATTTCTACACAAATTTGAGCTTTTCTTGCCTAATAGGTTTTGAGAAAAAGATTTTTAAAGATTTTCTCTATATATTTCTATGTAAAACTTCACCCCCTCATTGCTGCCCCACCCTACCCCCAGGACTACGATTTGGACAAACTTATATCACCTGATGATGCTTTTACACAAAATTGAGCTTCTCTGGCCAAATTGTTTTCAAGAACAATGTTTTTGAAAAATACATGTACCAAACAAATTTCAATAATTCTAAATTATCTCCCCTTTATAGAGGGCGTGGCCCTTCATTTGAATAAACTTGAATCCCCTTTACCCAGTGATGGTTTGTGCCAAGTTAGGATGAAATCGACCCAGTGGTTCCGGAGAAGAAGATGAAAATGTGAAAGGTTAACAATGACAATGCCAATAACGCCAACGACAGACAACGGACAAATCTTGATCAGAAAACAAACACAAACATCAAAATGCCTGAAAGCAAGCCGTGGTCGCTGGACGCCGGTAATTTATTAAATATAATCATAATTATATATATAGACAAACTTACAGAAAAACATCACGATGAACTAGCATATGTAAATAAAACTACTAGTGTACCAATATACATCAAAAATAAACATCAAAATCAGAACAAAACTCTCTGTTGTTCAATAAAGACTCAACCACGTTTTTAATATATACCATGGCAATGCACCAGCATATCTTAATGATCATTTTGTATTGAATAACAATATTACAAGAAGTGCAACCATAAGAATTTTATTATACCTAGGATAAAAGGTAAAGAGTCTTCATGTTTTTTCCACAATGCTATCAAAGATTGGAATGCATCGACTTTGGAGGGCAAGGAAATTAATTCTTAACAAAAATTTAAGAAAGCCGTAAAATCTTTCTTGTCTGCAATTGCAAGCTAATTATATGGCGGCTTGTCCAATTACATTTTTATCCTAATTATTGTTATTACTTTAAAGTTATTAATGAATAACTAAGGACACATGTCATTTTTTAAGCATTATGCTATACAAATGTACAGATGTATTCCTTTTTAGTACCCTGCCTAAATTCCATTGTGTAAATTTGTAGTGTACTTTTCTTGTTATTAATTTAATTGTTATATAAGGACCCCATTGGAAATAATCTTTTTTGGGCTATTCTTAGGTAATAATAATCCTTTGTATGTCATGTAATCTATGTAATAATTAAACAAATTGATCCTTATGAAGTTGCATATTGCTGAGAAAATGTCTGTTTTGCTATCTGTTTTATTTTATATCACAATTATGGCAGTCAGTGATATATTTACCTGAATGAAATGAAATGAAAAAACTCCCCTTAACACAATGCATCAGGGCCGGCCAGGAAAAAACTAGAGATAAAACTATGAAATACGCAATATAAACACTCTAGAAAACCTGTGTCTGTTGCCAGGTGCCGCTGGATGCAGGAAGGTTGTGAACAGACTTCACAACATACATGTATATATATTTTATATATAGATACTTAACAATGATTTTTTCATTAAATTTTGTCTAACTCCTGACGCGCAGCAGCTAGAAGTGAATACCTAAATAACACCTGTCTAAAACCTGCTCAACTCTCCAATTCTATTGGCTACTAATGAATACTTCCATAATATAATGCACCGTTCCGTAAATACAACAATTTCCCGCTATTACTACCGAAACGCGGGAATATACAATAATATTTTTAAAGACTTTTCTCCACGTATACGTATGTTAAACATTGAACTCCTTTTGGGTCCCAGTGTTGTTTCAACAATTTGAAATTAAAACTATATCAATAGGCTTTTAAAATACATAAACAATAAGGATGCATGAATATTATATCACATACATGTATCGTATATCACAGTTTTTGAGCATATTTAAGTTCTCCCTTTCCAACGGAAGACCTTTTTGTTATTGCTTTGATTTAAACTAGTTTTTTATTTCTATTTCACTAAATGTACAATAATTGTTATAAATGTTAAAGGTATATATGCCATTTTTAACGGCATTTTTGAAAACCAGACCAAAATTTTGTCAGCATGACTAGATGTATGAAAAAGAAGTTTCTAGAGAATTTTGCAATTTTTTGATAAATATTAACGAGGTACAAGCCATAATTTAAAGATGAATAAAGACGATGTATCTATGCATATTCATGAACGATTAACGTTTGGGGTAGATTCGCGCAAGTGCGCTGGAATAGTAATTCAGAAAAGCAGCTTGCAGAACGAGGTAATAGGACAGGTTTATTTAAAGTTGTTTAAATTCATATAAACAGGTTGGTGTGCTTTTAACAGAAAAAAATATCAGATATTGTCATCTGCATTCCATTAGTATGGTTGCGTATCGTTGTCGATGTCAATCTATGAGAGCTCTTTTGCAATTGACCATTATTTTCATATACTAGTATTTGACAACATATAAAACGTCAAAATTATCCCTTGTGGGACCCAACGGCTCAAAACATATTCAATTTATAGATTTTAAGTAATCTTGTGATAGTTATTCAAGTTTTATCATATTCAGACACTGAATATCTTACCATAGACATACGCTTCTTTTCATTTTATGAGTAAATATTTCATTAAACAAAGAAAACACACCGCTGTGTGACCCACCTGTCTATAGCAAGGATCTGGTAAGCTCATAGTTAAACATGAAGTTTCTAACACGTGTCCACCGCTCAAAGTGGTATTCAATATAGATTCTCATTTAATAAACTGGTTTTTTCCTTTCTTTTCTCTCCGAACGCGTTATTCCACTACCAACGGACTGACCACGTTTTCGCGTTGACATCTTGTGTACGTTCTAAAATTAGCTTGTCACATCACGTGCTTATGAATATTTCAAAGCTGGGCGTTTATTGACCGACCCGGTCAGTAAATGAATTATTTAGAATGTATGTCTAATGCTTTTAAATGCGTTTGATTTAAACTGTATGATTTACAGAAAGTATATAACTTTTGTAGCTTAATTGAAAAAGCAAACATTTCTTTCTTTTAAAATTTTCATTTCAAACGGCATTTATACCTTTAACTGTATGGCATCGTAATATATTATGTATACAACTAGGAGAGGACTATCTAAATTTTAGAACTTGTGTCCGATCTTTTTGGCATTTAATAGTCAATAAAATATGTTCAACTCAACTCATTACTTTGTTTCTTTTCCCCTATTATTATCAATATTAAGGTCTTCCGTTTCCAACGAAAGACTTGACAGCGATTGTAATGGGTTTTTTTTTTCTTTCTTTATCCCCTCTCCCCTTTTTTTGTCAGCAGAATTTCTCAGAGATGACTGGATAGATTTTTTCTGAAGTTTTAAGAGATGGTAGAAAATGAAAATTCCTCGATGCATTTTTTTTTTCATTTTTCGAAAATTCAATTCCGGTCGTCCGTTTCCTGTTCCAAGACAAAAGACATTGTTCCCTCGAGATCTCAGAAACGGTTAAGACTTGAACATTCAAATTCTATGGGATGATAAGACATGTAGATATGTAGATTTGTTTAAACTAATTTGTTTGATTCGTCATAACTTCCGGTCGGCACCGGAAGTACTTCAAAATTAATATTTATGAATTTAAAAAAATATTACATGGGATGAATATATCAGTATAAAACCTTACATGTGTTATCTATGCTATGTTTAAAAACATAAAAATTCTATCATATAGAATCAAATATCAAATACCCCAAAAAAGGTTTCTTTTTCAAAATTTTGTTCCTGCGAGATTTCAGAAAATGTAAGTGATCAAGACACAACACATTTGTGGTTGATAGACATTTATTGTGTTAAACGGGTGTCATTTTGTCAACTGTCATTTCTGGTCCTCACTGGAAGGGTTCAAACAAATCAAGATGTTAATAAGTTTATCTGTTTTTCTTTAACTGTTTTAAATAGTCTGATATACAATAAAGTACATTAGGCAAATGTACACAAAATACCAGCTTTTATCTTCATTGAGCACTTCCGTTCATCCGCTTTCGGTATTGAGATAAAAATCATTGTTCCCTCGAAATCTCAGAGACGGTAAAGACATGAACATCTAAACTTTGTGGGGTGATAAACCTATGTTTGTAAATGTGTTTAAACTATTTTGTTTGATACGTCTTTACTTCCGTTTGTCATCGGAAATTCTTAAAAATTTGATATTTTTCTTCATTTTTTTAAATTTTTACACGGGATGAATATATCAGTGCAAAATCTTACATATGTCATCTATGCAATATTAAACAAACAAACACTTCACTTCCGCTGAGATATCTCAAATATCTCAGGTAGCTTTCTTTATTTCAAATTTTGTGCCTGCGAGATCTCAAAGCTGTGCATAATTAAGACACGAAACTTAAATGAATGATAGATATTTGATTGAAAATGTGTTTAGCGTGTTTCATTTTGTCAACTGTCAGTTCCGGTCCTCATCGGAAGGTTCAAACAACTCAAGATGTTAATTAGTTTCACTGATTTTTTTTATGTTTTAGTTAGGCTGATAAACAGTGATAGACATTCTAAAAATATACAAGAATTTCCGTCTTTTATTTTCATAGCGCGATTCCGTTGACCGTTTCCGGTTCCGAGTTTTAAAAAACATTGTCTTAACGAGATCTCAAAACTGAGAAACACTTGAACAACTAAACGTCGAGGAAAGACATACCTATATATATATATATATATATATATATATATATATATATATATATATATATATGTGTGTGTGTGTGTGTGTGTGTGTGTGTGTGTGTGTGTGTGTGTGTTTTATACCGAGCTCAGCGAGAGGCGGGCGAAGATCTTACTCTAGACAAAATTTGTAAGAAAATTGTTGATCATTTTTTTGATGGTCTAAACCGGTCCCAAGATGTTAAAGATTTCATATTTTTGCTTGTGCCTCATTTTTCTAACAAATTATCAAAGATAGAACTTTCAAGTTTTCAGGGAGAGAATATTCAGCCGCAGTGTCCTTTGCATATCCGAACATCCGCTGCCACTTCTGGTCGTCACCGAAAGGAAACAAAAAACATTCATTTTTCAACTTTTTTGTTTTGAAATATTTTTCTGTGTTCATTCGATAGAGATTTAATAACTTCAGAATATGAATTTTGTTTTAAAATCGATCAACACAATCTCGAGATTTTGGGCTCCAAAGTCCTGAAGCGGGAGTCCGCGTAGCTTATTCGTTAGAGTGGTGGACTTGTGCCCAAGCGACCCAGGCTCAGTTTTTTATTTCTTAATTATAATTGTTTTCAATTAAAAATTTTACGATTTTATCTTTAAAACGATGGATTTTAATTCTTTCTGTCTTAATTTTATGAAAAATCAAAATAACAGCACCTTTTGTCCAGTATGAATACATTTATATGTTTATTGAAATTCTTTTCTGTCACGTTTTCTCAAAAACGCTTCTTTCGATTCTGATGAAACTTTAAGATCTTACAATTGACAACTATTTGTAGAAAAATTTTCGATCAATCTTTAGATCGTCACTTCCGGTCCGGATATACATGTATCAAAGATTACGTTTTTGTTGCTTGCATAGTAATATTTTCAATAGTTCCTAAGAAGAAATTGTTCACTACTTATGTGTATATATTGTCTAATGTAAATATTTGACTCCTTACGCAAGATCGCAAATACTACGGTTGTGTAACTCTCCTAAAAATGAGGTGAAAAAGTTCATCGGCCTTGGGCATCTTCTCCAATGTAAACAACCATGGCGTCACTTGATTTGTCATCGATGTCTCTTCCCCAGTTAAAGCATATTTTGTCAGAAAGAGGGGTGAAAACCACTGGTTACAAAAAGAATAAAGTTTTAGACATCGCACGGGAGGCTAAATTACAAAGTATAGCAAAAACTGCGAATAATACTTTTGAAAATTTTCTCAATGTTCTTAAAATGTATTATAACAGAGATGTATTTGTGAGCAAATATTTCAGGACAGTAAGTTACAGAGTAGTTGTGATATATGGTTTTATCAATGTTTAGGGAGAATTACAGCATCTATTGTACATAGCTGTTTGCATTTTACAGGCAAAAATGAAAATGGTTTTCTTATTAAACAAATTCTAGGCCAGTATAATAGCTCAAGCATTAATGTTGCTTCTTTATATCATTGTAAGAAGTATGACATTAAAGCAAGAGATATGTACACAGAAGAACAACAAACATGTCATAGAAACTTTAATTGTGATTTAAGTGGTTTTGTAATCAGTAGAGAAATCCCATACATTGGAGCATCACCTGATGGTTTTGTTCTGTGTGATTGTTGTGGAAATGGCTGTATAGAAATTAAATGTCCATTTTTATATGCCAAAAAAACCGCCTTTGAAGCTGTTTGTCATGATTCAAAAAATTTTGAAATTATTCAAGGTGTCCCTTCCTTAGTCAAAAAAGAGTCTTCTCCATATTTTTGCCAAATTCAGTGTCAACTTGCTGTAACAAAGAGGGAATGGTGTGATTTGGTAATATACACACATTCTGGTATTTTTACCTACAGAGTTAATTTTGATGCAAGTTTTTTGGAGAAAATTACAGATAAATTAGCTGGCTTTTATAAAAAGTATGTATATTCAAAGTTATGTCCGTGACTTTGTCATCATTATCATTAATGAGGAAAGTTGTTTGTGATGGTAATAAAAATAAGGAAGATGAAAGAAATTGATAATCTTGTTATTCATTTTTGATAATTAAGAAACATCACAATGCAACTACATTGTATTTCTTGCTGACTTTGTTAACAAGTGGTTTCATAAAATTACAAAAAATAGCAGACACTTTCAAAGCCTGATTTGCAACTGAAATTGAGTTAATGTACATAGTTCCACTAAGAAATTTAAAAGATTTCAGTCTTTGTATGGCACGTTCCACATGTATCCTTAGAGATGCAATGTTTTTTTTATTGTTTTATTTCATTTGAGGTCAAATACCTGCCTTTACCATGATTACATGCTCTTGTTAAGTGTGGCATATTTAAATATGCACCTCTCTGCAGCAACAGATCATTAATTAGAAAACCCCTGTCCGTCATTACATGGTCCCCCTTTCAATATAGTCAAGAAATCAACTTTTCTCTGTAACGCATCTGTCTGAAATGTTTCCTGACCATAAGTCTAACACAAAAGAAAATGCACCATTTGGAGTAATGCCTACAAGCGCTTTAAATGTGTTTTTAGATTTATAGTTAGACCAGGTGTGACTTTGAGCTGTGGGATTTCGAGGACGCTGTACAAAGAACTCTGTGGCATCTATGATGACTCTGGTTTTTGGGTACTTTCTCTTGAAAGAGAGAGGCATGTGTTTATCAATTTTTTCTCTTGAAAAAGAGTTAATTTCGGAGGTTTTCCAGGTTTTCGTTTACCTCCTTGCTGCCAGCTCTTATCCAGGCTCGATGACTGTTGAATCCAGTACTTCATTTTTGAGGCATTTGTCTTCAGAATGTTGAACAGACCCATTAAAAAAACAACACCAGGCAACTCCAAAAATATTTTTACATTTTGATCTGAATTAGTCAGTCGCTCTAGAAGATTTTCTCTAAAAAGTGTGTCCTTATTTTGTAACTTGTCATTAAGTGCACCTGTCTGCATCTTGGACTTCCTCAATTTGCCCGCTAGGTCGACTAATTGTGTTCTAAGATGTTTCACTTCCACTTCCAAACTTCTACATGTTTCCTTTTGAAAAGACAAAATTTTAAAAATTTCAATTAAATATTTGAACCATGAAAATTTTTTCTTAATATTCATGAGTGTACATAGCCACATGTATATATGTTTAATTTCTTAATATTCATGATTGAGTGTACATAGCTCTATATTTAAAAAAAAAGTACTGAAGTCAGTGAATTTAGTTGAAGTATTAGCAATATACCTTTAACTGATGGTTTTCTACAGTTAGAAATGTTAACTTTGCCTTTACATCTGTCTCAGAGAGACCTTCATTGCTTTCATCATTCTTGGTATCATCAAAAAGAGAGTATGAATGTTCTTTTGTGGGGTATTGAGTGTATTCAGGCAGCAAGGGCACTGTAAACAAGTAAAAATGGTTAAACGATTAACTTACATACACCCTGTATTCACTTTACACATGTATACACAAACCAGTACATGTATTTTGAAATATTTTTTCTCCAAAACAATATATAAATAACTGTCCAAATGCTATATATTCATTGTGAGTCCAACCTTTTTTTAAATTTAGTGTGTTTATAAATCACACAGATAGTTGATAGTATATAATATAGTAGGCGTTTATTAATATTCACTATAAATGAACCTTCACTTGTTTTTGGTTTCTTTGCACTGAGTGTTACTTCACACTGGACTCCTTTGTAAATTTCCTCAGCAGGGACTCCAAGGCGTTTCAGTTGAAGATGGGCAGGTGTAACCTGATTATGTTGGGTCCCACTTTTGATAAATCAAAATAAATATTTTTCATTATTGCCAATTTCAGTAATTATACTGTCAGATATTTTTTCAATTTCGTTTTTAATAAAACTATATATATTACCGGTATATGCTTTTCAAACTATGTTTTCGTTGATAAAACATATTATTCATATTTTATACCTGTTAATTGACTGGTCTTTATCACGTAACGGCACGTTTGTATGTTAAGTCGTCCTTTGTTGTTTTTATTTTGTAGTTGTTGTAGGAAAAGAGAGTGGGAACTGGGTTTTCTTTCGTGGGTTCCTGATCAACAAAGTGTTTTGAACAAATGCTATGCCAGTATTCTTGAAGACCGGGATTAAAATCAGCACGCTTGACTGAGTTTATCCAAGCTTTTCTCTGTTTTGGATACTTTACAGCTGACGGCAGTGGGAAAAACTCAACCGCATTACCGTTTTTTGTCTATCATATCTGGGTATTTGTGAAGTCTACTTTTCTTCCGCGAGTCATTTTTACAGCCTACTGCAACACAGTGATAGTGAACCATCGTAAAACGACAGTATCGTCGAGTTAAATACGTCTTCTGCTTGCCCTTAGAAACTAGTAAACAAAATATGCCCAAAATCTCGCATATTTTAGGTCAGCCGAGATTTCAATCTGACGAAGTAAACGTTAAAACCGTGACGGAATGGACATTTGCGATCTTGCGTAATCATAATAAGAACGAACCTAAAATTACACTTCATTGGGATGCTTCAACACAGATTTCAACTTTTCTGGGCTAATTGTTTCTGAGAATAAGTTCTTTAGAGATTATTGAACGAATCAATTATTCCTTCCCTACCACAGCTGATCATGATTTCACAAACATAAATCTGGTGATTACGGAAGTTGCAACTTTTCTTTTCCAGATGAATTTTGATGACAAGTTTATAAAAAGATTTTAAGCTATCCATTCCTAAGTAAAAATTTTATCACCCATCATTTTTCCACCTACCTTTTGGGATCATGATTTGAAAAAAAAAAACACCAACAAAAAACTAAAACGTGTTTGGCCAGAAAAGCTGAAATTTGTTTGGAAGCATCCTCAAGTAGCATTAACTCAATTTTGTTCTAATCATGATCCCCAGGGGTAGGGTGGGGAAACGGTACGTGATTGAGTTTTTACATAGCCATAATGGAGTGGGGGGACTTTTTCGTATGGTAACACGTTTTTGATTTTAGGAGAAAAAATAATCAGGCTGTACATGTAAATCTGTTTCTAAATTCAACCTTTTTGTCATACATGTATTTCATTGTATATGAATTGGGGTTTTTTCCAACTCTATGAGGACTAGAAGACCTGAAATTATTATATAACTCTGTACAGAACTTACTATCATAAGCAGAGTATTCTCTCCTATCTACCTGCACTTTATAAAGCCAAAATTTTGCTCTTAATTAAAAAAAGAATTTTTTAAAATTTGTATACAGTTTTTATTAGACACTAAACCGTTTGAATGCTTCCTTAACGCGCATTTTATTTTAGATGTAACCCTTGAGAATTAAGCGGATAATGTAGAACAAGAAATTTCCTGTAACAAAGTAGGACTACGTGTAGTGAAAGAAAGTAAGTTTTTCATTTTTTTCCCCTTCCATACAGTTTTTGCATTAAGAAAAATAACAGGGTTGGTGGCGGCATAAAAAATGGGATGCAAAAGGAAATAAAGTTATTCTATTTTTTGTTCTAATCGTGATGGATAAGTTTATAACACTTTCTGAATACATCTGTTCTCGAATACATAATTACATGTATGCAGCTATAATGACATCCATAACGTGACAAAAACGGAACCTGAAAATTGGTAACACTTATCTCGTTGTTTAATTTTACTTATCTAAAATAACTTTTGTTATTAAAACTTACATTTTCCTTTTAGGTTAAGCGAATGGCTGGCAGTTTGGATGACGATAGTAAAGTATGTGCTATTTGTTGTGACGAGTTCGCAACTCCAAAAAACCTGAAATGTGGCCATACATTTTGTCTCTCGTGTTTAAAAAGTTATCAGAAGAAATCTGAAAACAGAGTAGAGATAAAATGTCCACTATGTAGACAGAAGCAAAAAGTGTTCGTCGGATGTTTGGATAAGCTACCTGATAATTACTTTGTGAAATTAAAACGATCCGAGCCTCAAGAAAAACTTTGTTGTAGTTTATGTTCCAGGGAGACTGCTTTAAAGACATGTTCACACTGTGACTTGAAATTGTGTCGTTTGTGCAAATCCTCCCATAAATTGGCATTAACGCTTTCTAATGATGAATATGAAATCAGCTCCGATTCTGAGTCGGATGAGGACGAAGATAAAGACCTCAGTGATGATGCACTTCTTCCATTTCACTTAGCTCTTTCGGGACAATTTATCAAAACGAAATTTAATGCTTCCTTGCAATCTTTCTTTACAATAAAACCAATGTCATTTTATCCAGAGGACGAACAAGACAATTTTGTCAGTAATATTCATAAAAATGAAAGTGGGCTTTGTGAAATCATCACATGCTTCGGACCTGAATGTGTTCGTGTTGATATCGACGGAACTGAACTGGACAGACGTTTCTACGACCAAGGAATATCTTGTATCATTGACATGGGAATGGGACAGAAAATCATATCTAATTTTCACTTGAGCTTGCTTCTTAAAGAGGAACACGGAGATGTCCAGTTGTTTACAAAAACTGAAAACTTAAACCCAACAGCGGTGTGTCAGGTTAACAACGGACAAATCGTTTGTGTTGGCTGGTGCAGGGATCAGACAAACAGCGTTGACAATGATGAAATGGGGGCCCTTCATTTTTACGATAGACGTGGACATTTTTTAAAAAAGATAACCAGGTTCTCCAATGAAAGTTATTTGAAAAAGCCTAGAGGAATGTCGCATTGTAAATTAAATGATACAATCTGCGTATCTGACACTGCAAAAAAATGTGTTTATATTTTTGATCCTGAAGGAGAGTTGCTGAACAGATATACTGGCGTTTCTTTAGGAATTAGTGCCACATTCTTGGATCGATTCTCCGTCTTCGTCCCGGGTCCAGTTTGCCACAATGAAGGAGGTGATATATTTGTGGGGAATAGAGCAGATCATGTAATTCATATTTTGAACCCCACTGGACAATTTTTGGGGTACCTTGCTTCAAAATGCGACATAGGATTTGGATCTCCATTTGCTCTGATGTTTGACAGTGAACATAGACTCTGGGTGGGTGACTCCAAAGACGGAATGATCAGGGTTTTCGAAATCACCAGCTACAAAAACTTCATCTATGAAAGTTCTTCATCGTCTTCTTTTCCCGGAAATTCACTTCCGTTTCTCTAGTTCCGTGTTCCACGAATTTCAAGTTTAGCACAGTGAATAAATCATCTAATACTGCGAAAAGGGCATGGTCACGATTTTGGTCAAAAACTATTTTTTCGATTTTAATGTTTACAATGCTTCAGAAATGCATTTTTGATAGACAACCACAATTTGAGTGTCATTCGTTGAGTTATAAGCGAGTTACAGAGCTTACATTTTTTTTGCTATGTAAACAACTTGAAAGCTTTTGTTTACATTTTGAATATTGAAGTGAAAATTCCTGTTTTAGACCTAAAATGAATGTGTTAACCGTTTAGATCTGTTTATTTATGCTTAAAAGAAGATAGGCAAATCAGCTTGAAAAAAGTTTTTTACTGGTATATTGAACCTACATGTATGTAAACAAAATCAGGGCACAAGCCTTGTTTATGTGACAAAGAATTTTGAGCTCTATATTTTGCTTATAACTCCACGACTGACTATCAAATTTCATTTGATCAATAGAAATGCATTCCTGAATCATCGTAAATAATAAAAACAGAAAAATAGAATTTGACCAAAATCGTGACCATGCCCCTTTAAACACCACAGTTTAACCTTTCAAATAAACATAGTGTAATATTTCAGCTAAAATCTCCAAAGTTGGTCTGAATGGAAACATTTAAAATATTTTTTGTCTGGGAGACTCTCAGTATAAACATAACATCAATTGAATAAAATTGTATACTTCAGTTCGAAATCCAAACTTTGTTGTTACGGTTATATAGGTTATTGTATTATTTGAATAAGAAGGCGGAGCGTCAAACAAGTGTACGAATAGTATGCATGAGTATTATTACTTATTAGGTGTTTACTGACTGGACACCTCACCGTCGATATGAGATTGATCAACTCGATATATTTCCGCAGTCAGTCAATAATAAACCTAATAAGTGTTTGGCTTTCTCGAGGACTATCAAGAGAGATATTTATTTCACAAGAAGCGATGGTCTTCAAAAACCCATGTATAAAAGTGGCTTACATCTCGACTAATTTAACACAATCTTCGTCCAATTTCACTTCAAAATTCTCATTCTCACCTTTCAAATACTTTTCGAAAATCTTTCCTGCACCCTTGTTCACATACAAAGTTTCGTTGCTTTGATTTTAAACCTTTTCTCCCTTTTCTCCGCGAGGTTTAAGCAACTTTCGACGCTGCCAATTTTATTGTGCTCCAGACACAACAAAGTGACTTCAATTCAAAGGGCAACTACTCTAATTTAAAAGTAATGTCAAAGGGCAACTTCTCCAAATATTTTAAGAACTTACGATAAATATGATAAATTAATTAAGATATTAGAATGGTTTTACAAATGGATGCAAATGAATTTGAATACAAAATAAAATCTTTTTAAATTTCTTTATTCATAATTTTTACGCTACTGTACAGTATATGAGCAATACTACGAGTTTTTATTTATCTTTGTGTAGAACTATAAATTATCGGATACAATATCGTTGAATAAGATAGATTTAAACAAAAAAATGCTTTAAATTTACTTTTAAAAATATGCAACACATATGCTTACGTAAAAAAAATTGTACCTTTTGCTGACATGTGTCGTCATTTCCTCTCCCGAATTTATCCGACAGACTTCTAGGAGAACTACCGATATTTGCTTTGTTATTTTCAAGATTGTCATGCATTAAAATGATGAATAAAACATTTGCTAATTCTACCACTGTAAAAATATGGTAAAGTGTTCATTTCTAGTTATTGAGATTCGGGCTTATTCGCAATTCAAAAGTGAACTGCGTTCTAGAACGCAGTTCGCAATTCAGGATTTATAATTCATAACTGGGGCCTAAAATTTCCAGTTCCATCTACTAGTGGTATACCACTACCACTGTGAAAATATGGTGAAGTGGTCATCTGTAGTTTTTGAGATTCGGGCTTATTTGCAATTCAAAAGTGAACTGCGTTCTAGAACGCAGTTCGCAATTCAGGATTTATAATTCATACTTGGGGCCTGACACTTTCAGGACCATCTACTATTGGTATACCACTACCACTATGAAAATATGGTGAAGTGATCATCTGTAGTTTTTGAGATTCGGGCTTATTCGCAATTCAAGAGTGAACTGCGTTCTAGAACATCGTTCGAAAATCAGAATTTATAATTCATACTTGGGGCCTGAAATTTTCAGGGCCATCTACTAGAGGCATACCACTACCACTGTAAAAATATAGTGAAGTGGTCATCTGTGGTTTTTGAGATTTGGGCCTATTCCAATTCAAAAGTGAACTGCGATCTAGAACGCAGTTCGCAATTCAAAATTTATAATTCATACTCTGTGCCTAAAATTTTCAGGGCCATCTACTAGTGGTATACCACTACCACTATAAAAATACAGTGAAGTGGTCATCTGTGGTTTTTGAGATTCGGGCTTATTCCAATTCAAAAGTGAACTGCGATCTAGAACGCAGTTCGCAATTCAAAATTTATAATTCATACTTGGGGCCTGAAATTTTCAGGGCCATCTACTATTGGTATACCACTACCACTGTAAAAATATGGTGAAGTGGTCATCTGTAGTTTTTGAGATTCTGGCTTATTCGCAATTCAAAAGTGAACTGCGTTGTAGAACACCGTTCGCAATTCAGAATTTATAATTTATACTTCGGGCCTGATATTTCAGGGCCATCTACTAGTGGTATACCACTACCACTGTAAAAATATAGTGAAGTGGTCATCTGTGGTTTTTGAGATTCGGGCCTATATGCAATTAAAAAGTGAACTGCGATCTAGAACGCAGTTCGCAATTCAAAATTTATAATTCATACTTGGGGCCTGAAATTTTCAGGGCCATCTACTATTGGTATACCACTACCACTATGAAAATATGGTGAAGTGGTCATCTGTAGTTTTTAGATTCGGGCTTATTCGCAATTCAAAAGTGAACTGCGTTGTAGAACACCGTTCGCAATTCAGAATTTATAATTCATACTTGGGGCCTGAAATTTTCAGGGCCATCTACTAGTGGTATACCACTACCACTGTAAAAATATAGTAAAGTGGTCATCTGTGGTTTTTGAGATTCGGGCGTATTCGCAATTCAAAAGTGAACTGCGATCTAGAACGCAGTTCACAATTCAAAATTTATAATTCATACTTGGGGCCTGAAATTTTCAGGGCCATCTACTATTGGTATACCACTACCACTATGAAAATATGGTGAAGTGGTCATCTGTAGTTTTTGAGATTCGGGCCTATTCGCAATTCAAGAGTGAACTGCGTTCTAGAACGCTGTTCGAAATTCAGAATTTATAATTCATACTCTGGGCCTGAGGGCCATCTACTAGTGGTATACCACTACCACTGTAAAAATACAGTGAAGTGGTCATCCGTGGTTTTTGAGATTCGGGCCTATTCCAATTCAAAAGTGAACTGCGATCTATAACGCAGTTCGCAATTCAAAATTTATAATTCATACTCTGTGCCTGAAATTTTCAGGGCCATCTACTAGTGGTATACCACTACCACTGTAAAAATACAGTGAAGTGGTCATCTGTGGTTTTTGAGATTCGGGCCTATTCCAATTCAAAAGTGAACTGCGATCTAGAACGCAGTTCGCAATTCAAAATTTATAATTCATACTTGGGGCCTGAAATTTTCAGGGCCATCTACTATTGGTATACCACTACCACTATGAAAATATGGTGAAGTGGTCATCTGTAGTTTTTGAGATTCGGGCTTATTCGCAATTCAAAAGTGAACTGCGTTCTAGAACACCGTTCGCAATTCAGAATTTATAATTTATACTTCAGGCCTGAAATTTTCAGGGCCATCTACTAGTGGTATATATATATATATATATATATATATATATATATATATATATATATATATATATATATATATATATATTATTTGAGTAATTGTGCTACTGTTAAGGATGTTATTTACTATTTACTCTTGGTTTGTCAAATTCGGATTGTTATAAAGATCAACGTCATGAATGAAATTTGTTCTAAACACAAAAATAAAATGAATTATTCTTGACATAACATTCGATATTTTTTACTATATTATGGAATTAGGCTCAAACAAAAATGGACTAATAGAAAAAGAGATGAAATTTGGACTAAATTTTGCAGATTTTTTGTCTGCTAAAACATTTTTGACAGTACTTTACTATTACAAGTTAAGCTTTTATATTTTAGTCGATGTAATTTTGTATGTTTTCTGTTGGTATTATCTCACTTAATTATTAAGACAACCACATGACACGCAATGCAAAAATATTGAAAAATGCTTAATACCGATAAAAGACAGCATATCTCAAAATTTTTATCATAAACCTCATATGAATTTTATGCCAGCAAAATAACATCAATATAGGTAGTTTAATTCAATAAATGTTTTTGTATTTCATCATTAAATTTTTTGTTGAATTGAATCAAAAATGAGTAGGGATTTGAAAACTAACAGAGGAAGTTCGAACTGGAATATTTTTTTTAAACAGTAACTGAAAACTTAATCCTTTGTTTTTATTCAGTACCACAAACATTCATAAACTGTATTTTATTTTTAAAGAGTTTAATTATGTGTACTATTTTCATTAGAAAACCCCATTCATAGTGTAAAAATTTAAAGGGATTTTTCTTAATTTTTCAAAACATATTCGATGGCCATTAACTCAAAAAGTGGGTCATTGACCTACTTTTTTATTTTGAAAAATAACACTACAACCAAAGGTCTGTAACATACAAAAGATGGGCAGAAATCTTTTGTATGGTTTTTAATATGTATTACGAAGACCTTGATTTGTGAATAAATGGCATATAAACTTACATTGTTGTTTGTTATTTAACTCATATTTCAAGATTTCAAAAACAGAGTAAATTATTCATGAGTTATTACTACATAAGTAACTGTTAATCAACCTTTAACATTGTCCTGAACAAAAACAGTTTAAAGATATGTAAGAGGATAGAGGTTATAAATTAATATTGATAATGAATAGCTTAAAATTACTTGAATGCATATGGTAATACTTTTTTAATGGAGGGATGTTCCATGAGCACAAGGGTCAGTCGAAATAGACGTTATGCCACTGACAAATAGGTCGGTGGTTCAAGCCCGATGTGATCACTCATTGTTTTTTGCTGTTACATTTGACTTTTAACAATTAAGGCACTTTATCTACAATGTCTCAGTCCATCCAACTGAAATTGGGAACATGTTTACGGTGAGCGTTAACCTGCGATAGACTGATGTCCCATCCAGGGGTGAGGGGCAATGACTGTCATCCACTTGCACCACGGATACTGGGTACAAGTACACATCTTTGGCGCCTTCATGGCTCGGATATAACTTTAATGGACGGATGTGTTCAATCGGTTTCTTTATGCGGCGTCGATTAGAAACTTATTCAAAAGAGTGCATTCTTTATTGATCGAGACATCATCAATGAAAATAATTTTACTATTACGCAAATATTAAAACTTATCATATCTTAAATTTTCAATAAATTTAACAGACTAAACACATTTGAAGTTTTACATACATGTGTTTAACGTTTTTAACTTACATTGATCAATTTAGCCTATAAACCGACAGTAATGTCATTGATACCAGAAATTCTACAAATTTATAAAATAAATATGCGAATAAAACATTTCCAGCAAACATAGGAGAAAAGAAAGGATTGCGTTTAAACAGACGCGGATCCAGAAATATTCTAAAAGAGTAGGGAGGGGTGATGGGAAATTTGGATCTATGAAGTACATGTTCGCTTTCAGGGTTTATCAGAGGGGGAGGGGGTTCATTGGTTTAAACCTGACACATGACTGCAGGATAAATCTGTGTCCGTCTGGTGAGAATTGATATTCGGTAATATGGCCGTCATTGGCTGACGCTTCACCTACTCATCTCAGCATTTCATATTATTTAATACAGAAACCGTGTTCCATAAGTTCTTAAGATATTTAGAGTAGTTGCCCTTTGGAATAATTTGTAAATTAGAGTGGTTGCCCTTTAAATTGACGTTACATTTTTATGTCTGGAGCAGAATGAAATGGCAGCGTCAAGATTTGCTCAAACCTTTGCAGAGGAAAAGGAGATAATGTTTAAAATTGAAAAGCAACAAAATATTGTTTGTAAACAAGGGTGCAGCAAAGATTTTCAAAGAGTATTTGAAAGGCGAGAATGATAATTTTGAAGAGTTTGATTGTGTAAAATTGGACGAGATGTAAGGCCACTTTTACATGGATTTGCGAAGATCATCACATTTTGTTAATAAATGTGTTACTTGATAGTCCTCGCCTCGCCGTCCATGAGATTGATCAACCCGATATATTTCTGTAGTCAGTCAGTAACAAATCCAATGTAATAATATTAGGTTTGTTACTGACTGTCAATGGAAATATTTTGGGTTGATAAAATTATTTGACAGTGAGGCAAAACCAAACATTCTGTGGACTTTAACAACCCAACATATTTCTGTAGACAGTAACAAACCTGCTTTTCTATCTTAAATGAGGTCTTTTCTTATTTAAAAATTAACTTTTAAACACTGCTAAAATATTTTCTTTAAGTTACAAGATCTTTTTTCACCACGATGATAACTTGGATAGATTTTTATATGGCAGTGTTTGGCTTCCATGAAGCATGCATATCATACCACAAATACATGTATGAACCTTGTGAAAATCTTAATCAAGGAAGAAAATGCCAGATGTCAATTTTTAGCTCCTGATAGTAAAAATTTAATCTGCAGATCAAGTTTGACAAGGAGTGTATCAAGATAAGGTGTAAATCTTTGGATCAAGGAAACGTGACAATTAAAGATTGAATAAAAAGTGTAAAATGTTGATAATATCATTAGGAAGTGAAGCACTGAAGTGTAGATGAAGGAATATCAGTAACTACTTGTATTTTACCTTGCCTAATAAGTTTTCTGGAATATCAACTTTTCTATGTTCAATGCGTATATCACACATACGGTTGCACCCCCTTCAAAATCCGCCACTCTAAAAACCATTAAAATATGACAAAAGAAAACAATATGATAATCCAGGATTGTTAACTCATACTATGGACTAATCACGTCTGATGATAAAACGAAACAATCCCTCCCCCCCCCCCAAAAAAAAAAAAACAAAAACAAAAACAAAACAAAAACGACTGACGTAACAAATTCAAATGACCTCGTCGTTTTTATAAAATGGAAAAAATTCTTACACCTAACATAATGTTTTTCATCTCATTATATATATATATGCCCCTAAAGCGAGCCAATACCCCCCAAAACCACTAAAAACAGATCAGGAATTATTTTCCCTTAATCATGTTTTGACGTGAACCCTCGAAAAATACTTGTTGAGAAACATCGATGATTCCGAGCCCGATGTTTAAAACCCCATTATAATGAATAGTGTTCTATAAGTGGGGGCCCAAATCTAAAAAAGAAATGAGATGACAACTACTCCATATTTTCACAGTGGTAGTGGTATACCACTAGTAGATGACCCTGAAAATTTCAGGCCAAAAATTTGAAAAATAAATTTTGAATTGCGAACTGCGTTCTAGAATGCAGTTCACTTTTGAATTGCGAATAGCGAACTGAACCACTTCACCATATTTTCACAGTGGTATACCACTAGTAGATGACCCTGAAAATTTCAGGCCAAAAATTTGAAAAATAAATTTTGAATTGCGAACTGCTTTCTATAATGCAGTTCACTTTTGAATTGCGAATAGCGAACTGAACCACTTCACCATATTTTCACAGTGGTAGTGGTATACCACTAGTAGATGACCCTAAAAATTTCAGTCCCCAGGGTAAGGGCCCTCGAAGTTTCCGAGCCCGATGTTTAAAACTACATTATAATGAATAGTGTTCTATAAGTAAGGGGCCCAAATCTCAAAAACTAGAGATGACCACTTCACCATATTTTCACAATGGTAAAGGTATACCACAAGTAAATGACCCTGAAAATTTCAGGCCCACAATATGAATTATAAATTTTGAATTACGAACTGCGTTCTAGAACGCAGTTCACTTTTGAATTGCGAATAGGCCCGAATCTCAAAAACTAGAGATGACCACTTCACCGTTTTTTCGCAATGGTAATGGTATACCAATAGTAGATGACCCTAAAAATAACAGGCCCCAAAAATGAATTATAAATTCTGAATTGCGAACGGTGTTCTAGAACGCAGTTCACTTTTGAATTGCGAATAGTGTTTTATGAGTGGAGCCCGAATCTAGAAAACTATAGATGACAACATTACCATATTTTCACAGTGGTAGTGGTATACCACAAGTAGATGACCCTGAAAATTTCAGGCCCCAAATATAACTAATAAATTTTGAATTGCGAACTGCGTTCTAGAACGCAGTTCACTTTTGAATTGCGAATAGTGTTTTATGAGTGGTGACCGAATCTAGAAAACTATTGATGACCACATTACCATATTTTCACAGTGGTAGTGGTATACCACTAGAAGATGACCCTGAAAATTCCAGGCCCCAAATATGACTAATAAATTTTGAATTGCAAACTGTGTTGAATTGCGAATACTGTTTTATGAGTGGTGTCCGAATCTAGAAAACTATTGATGACCACATTTCCATATTTTCACTGTGGTAGTGGTATATTACTAGTAGATGACCCTGAAAATTTCAGGCCCCAAATGTGACTAATAAGTTTTGAATTGCGAACTGCGTTCTAGAACGCAGTTCACTTTTGAAGGCATATTGCGAATACTGTCTTATGAGTGGTGCGCGAATCTAGAAAATTATAGATGACAACATTACCATATTTTCACAGTGGTAGTGGTATACCACAAGTAGATGACCGTGAAAATTTCAGGCCCCAAATATAACTAATAAAGTTTGAATTGCGGACTGCGTTCTAGAACGCAGTTCACTTTTGAATTGCGAATAGTGTTTTATGAGTGGTGCCCGAATCTAGAAAACTATAGATGACAACATTACGATATTTTCACAGTGGTAGTGGTATACTACTAGAAGATGACCCTGAAAATTTCAGGCCCCAAATATGACTAATAAATTTTGAATTGCAAACTGTGTTGATTTGCGAATACTGTTTTATGAGTGGTGTCCGAATCTGGAAAACTATTTATGACCACATTTCCATATTTTCACAGTGGTAGTGGTATACCACTAGTAGATGACCTTGAAAATATCAGGCCCAAAATATAATTAATAAATTTAAAATTGCGAACTGTGTTCTAAAACGCAGTTCACTTTTGAAGGCATTGCGAATACTGTCTTATGAGTGGTGCCCGAATCTAGAAAACTATTGATGACCATATTACCATATTTTCACAGTGGTAGTGGTATACCAATAGTAGATGATCCTGAAAATTTCAAGCCCCAAATATAACTAATAAATTTTGAATTGCGAACTGCGTTCTTAGAACACAATTCACTTTTGAATTGCGAATAGTGTTTTATGAGTGGTGCCCGAATCTAGAAAACTATAGATGACAACATTACCATATTTTCACAGTGGTAGTGGTATACCACAAGTAGATGACCCTGAAAATTTCAGGCCCCAAATATAACTAATAAATTTTGAATTGCGAACTGCGTTCTAGAACGCAGTTCACTTTTGAATTGCGAATAGTGAACTGCGAACTGCGTTCCAAAAACCGATTGCCGTGGCGTAGCTAGGGACAAAATATTTGTAAGAAGGGGGTCTGGGCACTGTAGTGTATACATAAATGCCATGATCGAGATTACAGAGAGAGAGAGAGAGAGAGAGAGAGAGAGAGAGAGATTTTCATGGGGTCAAATTCAAATTTTATTTAGAATATAGAGGGGACGGTAATAAAGCCGTTTAAAAGAAAGAGGGTAGTTTGGGTAAGCCAAATTAAAGTCAATTAAATTAAATTTCATTAAAATTGGATGGATTGTAGGACTGATCCATTTCATTTGATTGTAATATTGCTCCCGCCCCATATGAAATTTACTGACCATGTATTAAACATATTAGGTTAAGTACAAACCATGTAACTAATAATTGTTTTTTATGAATCATAAAAAAGATTTTTGGGAATAAATATACATACAGTATGAGCATGTACCGATTTGATTATCGTTGAAGAATATGCATTGTGTGAATTATGATTACATGTAGACATAATGAGATTAGTTTACAGAATACGTTGATATTACATAGTTAACACATATTGATATGAAATGAAAGTTTGTTTCCAAACACTGATTATTGGTTTATGTGGGTGGGTTTGTGTGTGTGTGTGTGTGGGGGGGGGGGGGGGGGGTCAATTCCACAATTTCAGTAAAGATCAGCAATGGGCCTCAACTCTAAGATAGATTTTAAGATAATGAGCATAACGTGTAAACTAAAGATAACATGAAAATGGAACAATGGGATAATTTATTTAAAATGTGATAAAATTGACTGTGTGAAGGCTCCTTTGCCGCCAACGTCTATGAATTCCCCACATCACCTACAGTTTCTTTATTCGATGTTATCTGTGTATTTGGCGACAACGTGGTAAGTTTTTTAAATAGAGAGTTACTTACATATAAAGCGCACGTATGATTTAAATTTAATTGTCAATTTTGGCGGAGAGTGATTTTGATAAAATTAATATGATAATGTATGATTAGGAAAAATTCTGTAGTTTGTAAAATGAATTCGGCTTTTTTGGGGGAACTAGTTTTATAGGGTATATAGGGATGCGCGAATTTTGTTTACAAACAACTTGAAAACAGTTGGTTTTGAGGGTAGGCGTATTTGAAGCTAAAAAACTTGCAAAAAAATCCGTACTGGGCGCCCTTTTTATGTTAAATAATGAGTAAGGTATCATAAAACACTGCTATTTATTTTATTCTTCACGAAAAAAAATAAGACTTTTTAAGATTTATTTTTTTACATAGAATTTTACAGCGAAAACAATTACCGGTGTGATACCTTCAAAAGTGTGAATATGTAATCGGGTTCGGCGTTGTGGAAATTATTTTAAAAATAAATATGTAAACAAACCTGACAATTCGTAATCGGTAATGGTTTATTTTAGTTTATGACTCAAGGTGTTGTTTTGTAATATCACATTGTATTTTGTGAGTTTAAGCGCAGCTTGCTTGTAGGTCAGTCTCTCTCTCTCTCTCTCTCTCTCTCTCTCTCTCTCTCTCTGCACATATTGTTGCAAGTCATAACGCCTAATCCAGATCGTTTATTGTACAATTTTAATCCGTTTTAAGTGTTCAAAGGAAAACTGCTTAACATAGATACTTTAACTGTTTAAGCATGGTCAACTGACCGTGTAACCATGCATATTCTCCTCGACTCGCGTGTCTTTTCCATTACGAGTTTTCACAATACTCGTGTGCAAATAGATTTCTACCAAATGAATGCAGTTATTTGTAATACAACCGAACGTCAATATTTGCATATTGTCAAGTATCAAAATCTGGCTTTTTTTTATTAAACCGTATCGATAGTTCTTCAAGTTTTGCACTGAGGTATATCTAACCTATTTGTACGCCACTCGGCCGGATTGGAGATCTCGTGTTTGTTTGTTTGTCGTAATTAGACCTAATACCGGTAGTGTGTCCATTTACTATAATTCACACCATATTTAGGCAATGTTAGATGGCATGAGTCTTTAACATACACATCTTGTTACAGCTAGTACACGTATTTGAATTGTTTGGAACAAGCTGTAGTACACGGCGTCCTTTGATATTTTACAAACCATATTAAACACGATCATTTTTTAAACATAAATACAGGGTCTCTTGGAAATGTGAATAATGCCTATTTGTTTCGTTTGTATTTTAGATATACACCATGGATGACCCAAAATATGGATTGAAGTCTCTATCAGCGAATCGACCTGGTACCGGTAATATAAACTTAATTAAGTTTGTTGCAAGTGTATAAATAGTATACACTTATAAACAGACCAAACTTTGAGGTATCTCTTTGTACTTTGCGCTATAATTGTAGATATCTGCATTTTAATCAGTTTTCTTATGGGGCAAACTCTATACATGTTCTAGAAATTGGAATAATAAAAGAAAACATGTCAAGAAATTTAAAAGACGTTTACTCATCTGGCAAAAAGATTTCACAAATAGGAATGAGAACAATGCTTTTATACACTGCGCATTTTGATTGAACTACCAATTGTTTGATTGTACAGTCGCATTTACTTTCTAATAACGAGGTCAGTGACCAATTTTTCATTAAATCTATCAGTGAAGTTTTCTTGTGAAATTCCTTAAAACTGTACAACATAAATAATGTTTTCATTATTCATATTGTCTTGATTCTGTTAATATTAAGAATCTAAATTATACGAGGTTAATTATAAACTGTTTTGAACTTAATGCCTGGATTTGATTTTTTTGTTTAATTCATTAATCAAGTCTTCCAATTATCTATAAAAAATACGACAATTATTTTTTTATCTTGAACATTTGTTAAAAGATAAATACCACTCAAGTTAAAAAAGTTTACTGGTAAGTAAAGTTGGTTGATCACGTAATAAAACCCCGTGAAGCCTGAAGGGCGCGTCAGGAGCTTTCCCGTTGGGAGATTGGCCTTTTAGAACAACTTTTTTTTAACGTATTTATGGATTTCAAATTATGATAAGGATGCAAGAATTTTGGAGACGATACTTATATTTTGATTCACGATTTACTAGAACACCGAAAGGTATCCATTTAATACATGTACAACTTGAAAGAAACAGTTTTTCCTTGATATTGAAAACTATGAAAATTCTAGTTTAATACGACCTTTTATTTCTACAGCGTCGATATATATGTCTACATATTATAACTTTGCAATTGTCAAAAAAATAACTGTAACATAGTAATCTTCTGTTTTGTAGTTCCTTTGAAGAAAATCGACACTCAGGTGTCAATTTACGGGTTTATTGCCAACGTAACGTCAGAACTCCATTATGTTAATGAAGCTGATGAGAGCATTGAGACAGAATTTGTATTTCCCCTGGACTCAGACGCAGCGGTCTATAAGTTTGAGGCGGAGATAGACGGTAAAACGATTGTAGCAGAGGTCCAGGAGAAATCTCAGGTACTTACATTTTACATTTACATGTACATGTATGTAAAGTACTTGTGAATGTACTTAATCATAATCATGAACAGGGTTATCAATTTAAATTCCCTATGGATCATTGTCATAAACACAAACGCGGTATGTATTATCAGCAAAAAGAAAGATATTGATAAAAGTAGCTTTTCTAACAACACAAAGCATCCATTCAAAACATAAGATTTATTAAAAAAGAAATAAGAATCTGAATTATCTAACACAAATACATGTACCTTTAATTCTACATGCTCTCCATGTGGCAATATTTAAAAGCGTCATCTTTTTAAGCATAGGGTTTCCAATATATGGATTCGGAAATGTCTTCCTACATGTATATCCAGAACAGTTTTACCATTGACCTTTTTTTGTGACTGTATACTTTATAGAAATATTTGCCTTATTAGGGTAACGATGTATTAAGTTTTGACGTCTGTCAAACAGGAGGTCTCGAGATAGCCAGCGGGCAATATTTATCTAATGTCCACTGTCCAGAATAGTTTGAACCTCGAGTTAACAACAACCATACTACTACATAAAATTATATACACGATTTTTTGTTTAATACCGGTAAATTGGGAGAGAAGGACTATTGTATATAATAACATAAGCATTGTACCAGACTAAATTTTGCCAATCGACACTTACTTTATCTGTATCAGTGACTCATGAAACTCCGGATTTGGAACCATAATAGATTCTAACTTTGTAATCTCCTTGATTGTTAGCTTCCACTAATGTCAAAAAAGGGAGCGGATCCACTTTTTCTGTTCTGAGTTTGCATAAAGCCTATGGTTAAACATCAATGTAATGAAAATCAACATAATTTTTTGAAGTGATCAAAACAATCCTTTCGATAACCCCGTGTATAGCTTGAAATGCGAAGATTTAGTGAGGGGGAGGAGGTTGCAGGTTTTTTCTTCTTTTTTTGATCCTTGACCGACTACAAAACATATAAAGTTCCTCCTTAAAAATACTGGAGAGACATCAAAAATGTTGGACAGCTAGGTAATTTTAAGATATAAATCGGAGAACATTTGGTCAACTGACAGAAGGTTCAAGGGCATCTAAACAGCATGCTCTTCTTTTCAAAAGAGGCACAATGAATAAAATGTAGTTTGGTTTTTTTTTTGGATTGAAGGCGAGGGCCACTTATGTGGACGCTGTCGACAGCGGCATCACTGCTGTGTACATGTCAGAAGACGACGATGCGGCGGATATATTTCGTATGAGATTAGGAAATCTGCCGGCCAAAATGGCCGCCAAACTGACATTCTCCTACGTTCAGGAACTTGTTTTTAGCTGTGATCAGACGGGGACGTTCATGCTTCCGATGGCCCTGAATCCTCGTTATACCCCAGACTGCAGTAAGGTTTTTTCATTGATCAAGATAATCTGTGGTTTCATCAATATTCGTTGAACACTAATTTTCGTGGATTTCGCCGTCAAGCCAAAATGAAATGTTTACTTAAATTGTATTGATAGGATCTTTGGCCACGAATTTACGTATTTTTGAAACTGTGATTTCTAAGATATTAATGCTTACTAATATTAAATGAAACAGTAAAATAAAAAAAAATATGATACATTCAAACAGTTATGAGAGGGATATGAAACTAAGTTTAAAACAGTATTTACAATGAATTCAGACGATTTAACATCAATTTATATTATTCAAATAAAGTGTTCACAATAAATGGAAGCATTATATAATACTGTATACTATTTCAAAGCAAATGTACTAGTCGCACAAACTTCGTAGGTATAGAAATGAATATATGACGCGCAATGATAATTCTCTTAAGGCAGCATGAAAAAGCAATTACATAAACTAAAGTAAAACAACGCAAAGTGGTTTTGAAAGTTTAACAAAATGTTTATACATGTAGAACACCTAATAAATGCTCAAAATTTCCACAAATAAACAAAGAGAATCATTACTTATAACTGATTTATAAAAAAAATCACACTGGCTTTTTATGTTTCAGCACCAACTGATCAACCAAATGATGAAGAAACTGAAGAATCAAATTCATTAGAAAAACAGGCACAACCGACGATGACGTCACTATCGGAAGTCGGTGCTGGCTATTATTCAGATTTGACCGTTAATCTGGCGGTAGAAGTTGCTGGGGGTAAAAATCTAATGATGTCTGAAAATAAATTGGAATTTGATGTCTTAGCAGCTATCATAGGAAATAAGGTAAAAGAATTATATTTTTCATTTATTTGGAATGGTAGTTTTGAAATTTTATATAATATGCAATATGATCTCCATATATATTTTATGGAGGTACACAGAAAATAGAGAAAAATCATACCCGGTACAAGCGTAATTGTGCAATATATATACAATATTACCAACTTTACACTGTAGATGTCAACTTCAAAGCAACTTAAGCCTGGTTCAGACTTTTCTATAGTACTGAATTACAAAGGTTTTGAGAAACCAGGAGCTCTTCTCGAGAAAGGCCAAAAAGACGGAGGTAAACTTGCAATTCATCATATTTACATTTTTACTTTCCAAAACAGAATGATAGATCCCACGAAAACTATGTAAATAATTTTTGTTTGATGTTACATTCCAGGTGCGTTTTTGTCATCAGATGTATTGATGGTCAATTTTGTTCCTGAATTCGACGAAGCAGACAGAAACATGCCTTGTGAATTTGTGTTTGTTATTGACCGTTCTGGTAAGTTCAATTCAAATATATAATGATTATTTAATTTTGTTTAAAAAGGAATAAGAAATCAATCATACAACTAGGATCACATGTAAAGATTCTGTTTTTAATCAATGTAAACGTTGAAAATGGACTACGGAGTGTGTCCAAGAACTTTATGCTAGATTTTTCAAAAATTGATAATGTGTCTAATCATGATATGAAGAAAATTAGACATAGTGATTAGAAAAAGCAAAATTATACCGTCGCATCATAAAATTAAAAATATTAAATGTATATGAAAATAATATATAGTTATATACATTGTCAATTCATATTACAAAACATAATGAAGCGCTGGTTTTTACTTCAAAATAGCACTTTGTTGTATGGGATTGCTTCAATCAGCAAGAGTTATCTTTCTTTTTCATAAGCTATTGAAGGTTTTACACACATGTTTTACATACAGTACATGATAAATTGTCATAGTTTCTAACTTTTCAGAAAAGTTTTTCTGTTTTTAAATTTGGATTAGATAATATTAAATGGATCCATATGTTTCAGAAATGCTAAAAATGTAAACCAGAGCATTTTGTTATAACACAAAAAGGGGATCAAATGAAATCAATGATCTTCGAGTAATTGGTATGATCTCAATATAGGGAGGGGAGGTTTAGATATTGCCTCATAAAAATTGATCAATATGACTAGTTTCTTGTAATGTTTTGTAAAATTTTTCTACACTTTTTTGTCCCCTGCTAACAGTTGGGGTTCAGTTTGGTCGTTCAAATTTCCTTTCTCAATATTTGAATTTAATAAATGTTGCCTTCCAACATAAATTGAGGCCCAGCATCGCCTCCCTTGTTGCTACATACCTTAATAATTGTGAGTTAACAGAAACAAAGTGAGATTATTTTCTACAGAAGTTATCTCTCTGATCAGAGGGACATTCTACCTTAATATCTGTTTTGACTTTTTAAGGTTCAATGATGGGGGAACGCATTGAGAAAGCAAAGGAAACCCTACTGTTATTATTAAAAAGCCTGCCTGTCAACTGTATTTTTAATGTTGTCAGTTTCGGGACAAAGTTTTCGTCCCTCTTTTCAAAGTAAGACGATAGAGTTGCTTTTTAAATTAAACTCTGTTAAATAAGTTCCATTAAGCTCATAAGATTTATCAAATTCTAAACAAATAAATTTTATTTATACACTACATTTTTTTTGTAAAATCCTCACGTTTCTTACTATCGTGTGTACATGTAGGAGCCAGCAGTATTCTGAAAGTACTTTGGAACAAGCTTTGTCTCTACAAAGAAGTATGGCAGCAGACATGGGAGGTACCGAGATCTTTAAACCTTTGGAGAGCGTATTCGGAAAGAAATCGTCCGATTCTTATGCCAGACAGGTGCTTTCTTATATATACAGTTAATAATTATTGTATAAATGTGTACCAGTTTTCATTGATATATTGGTATATCGATTACTTTACCTAGCTGCAGGTCTGTAGCTCCCGGTCTGAAAAAAATCGGGTGGACGACACGGCAAGTCTCTAGCTACTGGTCTGCAAAAATTCGATGTAGGTCATCCATCCGAATTTTTGCAGACCGGGTGCTACAGACCTGCAGCTATTACTTAACAAAAAAGGTACACATTATTTAATACGCTATTTTAGCTAACGCAAAACGGCGGAGTAACAAATTGAAAATTATTGTATATGTTTATTCGTAGTTGAATCCTATTCATGTTACACCACAGATACACGTATCATGAATATTTATCGGAGAAATATTTGTGTAATAAATCTAAATATTTGTGTAATAAATCTAAATATGATAAGATTCTAAAGGTTACTAGTATTACAAATCCTTGACAATTTTCAATTTTTTTTGTTTCAATACTTTTCTTAGGTATTTTTGCTGACTGATGGAGCGGTTTTCAATGTTAAAAAAATAGTTGAGCTTGTACGAAAGCAGAAAAACACAAGGTTTGAATTTACAATCAACTAAACAAATTATGAACGATTTGTTTGTTACATTTATTTCATGTAACAAACCAGCGGATATCGTATTATAGTACACCATTTATGAAGTTCATGAACTTTAGTCGCATAATATAATTAGCAATTTTACATTATGTAATAGAGTTTTCTCTTTTGGGATTGGAGACGGTTGCTCTACAGAGCTTGTAAGAGATGTCGCAAGAGTAAGCAACGGAAAGGTCACCTTTGTAAAAGACAACGACCGCCTTCAATCAAAGGTTGTCAAAGATTATTCAGACCAGTTAATATTGTCTTTAACTACAAAGCTTATGTGCCTGAGCTAACATCAAATCGACATTCAAAATGGCAATTATTGTACAAGTACTTGTTTATTTTCAAGATTAATGCGTCTTTTATTTAATAATGAGCACGTTTTGCTAACGTTCAAAGGTAATGTCCGTCTTGAGGTGTAGCATGACTCCTGGGATATCGGATGTCTCTTTACAATGGAGCTTACCAAAAGAATGCTGTATTATCAATATCCCAGAACAAGTGCCTGTGATTTTTCCAGGAGAAAAAACGATTCTGTATGCAGTTTTATCAGGAGATATTCCAAAGGTATACAAATGTTTAGTTGTTACTTAGTCCGCTGTTGAAAAACTGCGCTAAAACATGACCTTATTTGTCCATTAGAAGTATTTTTTGTTATTAAGTAATAAGAAGATGGCCGAAATAGGCGGATAAAATGCCTTATAGAAGGACGGGTAGAAAACTAAATAAGAGGCCTATAGACCACATCGCTCACCTGAACAACTGTTCTTGTGTCATTCTTTTTCGAAATTTTGAAATACGAAACTCTAAAAATATTGTAAAGCTTTCATGTATTCAGAGATTTTACAATACATTAAACGATATATAAAAAGAAGCCTACTTTTATGGACATCATATCCTCTTATTATCCTATGCCCTAAGGTGGTATGGGACACCTCCATGTTGTGACGTACTTCCTATCGAAATAGGCAATGAAATCAAGTATGATTTTATAACTTTTTTATTTCCCATTTTGGTTACTTAACAGCGTAGCGTAGTGGTATGGGGCGTTGACTACGAATCTTTAAGTCATGAGTTCGAATCTCGCTGGGGCTTTCATAATTTTTACCTCTCAAAAAATTTTAAAACATTTTTTGGTCAATTATTGTAAAATTTGAAAAGTCTAAACCGGTGAAAGTATTTCGAGTATAATGTACTTTTATCCACATAAATTTTGACAGGTGTCCCATACCACCTTAATTTGTGAAAGATAATGAAATTGTAAAATGAGCTACAAATATTTATAAAAAATGATAGGAGGGTATTGTGACCTTGATATGAGGATATGACGATATATGGATGCTAACATAGCAAAAAAACTAAATGTAGCATTGTATTTCTTGTGAAGAAAGAGTTTTAAACAATTTTATATACTTTTATGTGAATCATAGAGCCCTAGTATTGGTCCGGGAGTTACGGTTTTAACAATTTAGAATCTACACTATTTGAGGATGTTTGCATAGTAATCTCACAAATTGTAGCATTTTAGTTCTTGAGAAGAAGATTTTTTTTAAAAATTTCCCTTTATATTTCTATATTGAACTTTGAATCACTCTTGGGGCCCAAGTATTGGTCCAGGGGTCATGGTTTTAGCAATTTAGAATATTCACTTTATATACAAGCTTTAATATACACATCGGCATTTCTCATGCAGAGGTTCTTGAGAAGAAGATTTTTAAACATTTCCCTATATACTTCTATGTTAAACTTTGAACTCCTCTTGAGGCCCAAGTATTGGTCCGGGGGTTACGATTTTAAGAATTAAAATCTTCACTATCTGAGGATGTTGCATGGTTATCTCACAAATTGTACATTGTAGTTCTTGAGAAGAAGACATACACCCTATTTTCACTGTTTCATAATTATTTCCCGTATAAAAAGGGTTTTGCCCTTTATTTTTATAATTTAGAATCCCTTTCTCATAAGAATGTTTTGTACTAAGTTTGGTTAAATTTGGCCCAGTGGTTTTAGAGAAGAAATCAGATATGTGAAAAGTTTACAGACAGATGGATGGACTAACGGACGACGGACAAACAGGTGATCAGAAAAGCTCACTTGATCCTTCGGTTTAGGTGAGCTAAAAATAAGAATAACGATACTAGTATACATGTATTTATTTTTTTTCAAAATTCATAAATTGATGTCTTCAGCAACGTATAGTTAGCTAAATATTCTTTACAGCGCTAAAATTAAAAGAACTTGTGTATGCATACCAAAATCTTCAAATAGTGACATTTTAACACTACAGTTCCTATCAATTTATAGAGCAGGTCTGTGCTCAATTTTTTTTAATGGTATATTTGAAGTAAAATGTAAATAGAACAAATTTCAGCTAACAAATTTAAGGAGAGATGATCCACCATACAATAGGCCCCCCTCCCCGCTGATAAAATTTTATTAGCTAAAAATAAAGAACTTTTTTTTTTATGGAGATTTTTATTTTTTCCAATTTTAATTAGTTATACTTCAAGTTTGAAAAAAAAAATTCCCGCCCTCCTTCCTTTTTTAGGGTGGCCTTAGAATCATCGTTTAATAACGCAGCATTTGAACATTTGAGGAAAATAATAGAAGTTCCTACATTCACGGACAGATTATTACTAGCATTTGATTGCCCTCAACTGTTGTGACTTTAATGGCTCAGCGGTTAGGACACTAGGATTAAAATCTAGTTTTTAAAAGTTAAAGGTTCGATACCATAAAAACTTTTGAATCTTTTATCTTCGTGTTTGTTCAAATATTTAACACGACAATAGTTTGAAGTTGTGCTTTTGTATTATTTCAATTTGAGAGAAAACAATTAAGCAGTAAATTTAGATGGAAATATTAGATTGAAATTTTGTTTTACGAATTCGGCATTTGCGCCATTTTATTCGTCCATCTTCTTTATGTTTTAACAACCACGATTATAAAGAAATTAAGTACATTTTGCAAAATCCAGAAATTTTGTCAATTTAAAGGATTACTCGGACAAGAAATCTTTGAAGTTGATTGGGAAAGTTGGCAACAAGTCAACAGAGTTTTCATTTGAATTTGATTTCAACTCGGATACACGCAGTGACATTGACTATTCATTCCCGCTGCACAGACTGGCTGCAAAAACAAAACTATCAGAAATGGAGCTTCAACGTATTACTGGTATAACATGCAAGGACTGAATTCGATAACTATCAATTAAAGTGGATAGGGATAGATAACCCTTACATGTAAAATGCCCAAAACAGTTTGTATGAAATCCGAAACTAACGAATCTTACTTTTTATCGACAAGAAAAGGAATAAGGAGTTTGTACTTCTTAATAACAATAAATAAATAAATTATACGCTTTCTTGCAATCAAACGCGCGATAAGTGTTCTCATCGTTAAATGACAATGTTAAATAAAGTTAGTTTGCGTACTTTTACTCTCTTTTTATGGATAATTGAGATTCAGAGAAAGAGTTGTAATATAAACAATGTTTATGCTTTTTTTATTGGTCAATACGAGTTATGTCAGTAGCAATTATTGCAGAGAAAATGTACAAGACCCGCCGACAGAATATGTAGTTTACTCCAAAGCTCGCTACCTTTATATCTGCTTGACCAACCAAAGAACGCATTTAAAAAAATAGTTTTTGCCAACCAAATAGTGTTTTGACATAAATAAACCATTGATGAAATAAAATTACCATTTCCTCACACTAATAATTTCATTCCAAATGTTGAGAGCAAAAAAATGACCCGTAGATAAGAAGTAAAAAGGAAGTTGTCTATCTCATTAGTTAAAATGATTCCACTGATATGAGTGAGCGTTTTATATATAATGAACCTATGCATTGATGTTAATGACATATTTCAATTTCAAAGAACTACAAAGCAAGTTCTGTATTTTCTCGCCATTGACAACATACATGTAGTATTTGTCAGTATTTTCAAGCTAAACCCCCATATAACATATATATGAATTAGAATATACGTTTAATGTTCTGTTTCTGATTTGCATAACAGTAACGTTTTCTGAAACACGTTCTCGAACATGTATGTATCTTTTCAGTCGACATTTTTATGTGATAAAGATGAAAATTTATATTGTAGTTTAGAAAAAATTTCATATTAATGATTTCATGTGTATCTTTTTAGGTACTATCGTTACTACACTAAGCCTTGAAGTTAATATTCCATGTAAATACACAGCGTTCGTGGGTGTGGAGAAACACAACAAACTACCCACGGTGATCCGCCATGAGCCACAACAACTACTTGGTTGCTCTCTTTTGGAACATTGTAATGCTTCTTTTGATTCTTCAGCATTAATGTCATACGACATTTCAAGCAATGCACAGTTTCAAAGCAAGGCGTCACGTGGCTTTAGTGGTTTTAGATTCGGAAAGAGGTCATCAAAGTCTTCACGTAGCATTGGTTTAGGAGAGAGGCTTTTAAAATTTTTTAAAGGTTCCAGTGAGTGATTTGAATTTTACACTTCTGTATCATTTGTATTTGCTTACTGTAATTTATGTAGAACTCTTAACATCCGGTTACTTTTCAACTATTGTTTTTTTTTTCAACAGCAAAGAAAAAGCCTGAAACGAAACAAAAATCATGGACACCAGACAAACTAAGTTTGCATATATTATAACTACATGTACATGTGTATAAATTATTTAAAGTAGTAAAAGATAGTTATTTTTGTAAAAGTTTTTACGTTTGCAGATGGAATTTTAAAAGGTTGTTTGAAAGGTTTAATTTATTACTTTTACCAATTTCAGAGTCATATTTTAGCAAAGTAGTTTTGGAAATGAATTATATTTAATATATGGTTGCTGCTCAGAAGTTTACATTATAAATAATAACTAAATACGTATGTTTACAAGCGATCTCGTATGATGTATAAGATTAAGATTTGAACAGTTTAATAATAATTAAATACATATATTTACAAGCGATCGTATGATGTATAAGTAGCAATTGTTAAATTAAGAATTGAAAAATTAAATAATAATTAAATACATATATTTACAAGCGATCGTATGATGTATAAGAAGCAATTGTTAATTTAAGATTTTAAAAGTTTATTTCTGTTTTCGTATGATCGCCTTTCGATTTTTTTCTTATTATATAGGACTTCTTAAAACAAGAGACTATAGAATTTTTAAAACTTTTCTTTTATTCAGATTTCTGTATGGATCAACATTTTGCCATAGACGGTAAATATTCGCGTGATAAATCGTTAATACATTTTAATTTCAAATATAAATATTTAATGAGAATCTATATCAATGAAAATGGGTAATGTTTCCTTCGTTGCAGAAGATGAATCGGATAGTGACAGAGACTCTAAATCTGCTGAAGGTAACTCACTGCTATCTATTATTAGCTTATACGGTATAATGATTGCTTAATAATGAATAGTTAAGGAAAGCGGTTCGGTTTCTTTGCTTTTGGAAAGTAAAGTATGAAATGAGTAAAACTTGATTTGTGGAATAGCTTTATTCATGTCTTTTCTTGTATTTTGTATGTCATAAACCTTAAATGATGCCTGAGTCCGTTGATATCATTAAACTGTATTCTTGCTTTTAAACTTTATTTAACGCCGTTAATCTATATTTCACATCTGTAAACCATAGTTAACGCGATCATCTATGTTTTAGAAGTGAAAAACTATAATTAACACTAAATACAACCATATGCGATTGCAAAACATAATTTATCTGATAAATATAGTTTCACGATTGTGAAACTATGATTAACAACTCTTAACATAATAGTTAACGAATGTAAGTTATAGTTTACAGATGTGAATTTATATTTGTCAGAAAAATCTATTGTTAACGTTATTTCCAGACAGATAAACTTGGATTATCATATTAACTATTGTTCACAACCGCTAAATATAGGTTTACAGATGAAAACTATAGTTAACGAATCGTTAACTATAGTTTGCGGTTTGTAGACTATAGTTAACGTAATTTATCAAACGTGATACTATGTTTAGCTCATTTTTGTGAATTTGGCGTGCCATACTTGTCTGCTGAGCTACTCGCTTTTACAGGGAATTTAATTAGAACAATCAAAAGTTCTTAATAATAAGTTTAGAATTGATGTTCATTCAAGGAAAGCAGGACAGAGAGTAAAACTAAATCAATATCATATTTATAACAATAAAATATGTTTCATATTCACCACTCCGGAAATCTCCGTTTTCGAAACACAGTTCATCATAAGGTTTTGATATTTAAAAATATCAAATTCTTTTGTTCCTTCCAGGACATTGTTTATCAAAAATGGTTCAGTTGATTGAAAAACAGAAGTTTGACGGATCATGGACGCTCGATGAAGGCTTATGTGGAATTCTGAATACTGGGCTTCAAAAAATCAAGGATGCAGCTGTTGTCAAAGTATGTAGAGTTAATATAAAGTAAAATCTGTTAATTTTGTCATTCGGTTGTACATTGGAAAATATTTCATATTGTTTTATACAAATCAGAAATCAAACCGTTTGCGACCATTTTTGTTGGATTTTATTCTTTTTGGTAGTTTTTTGCACGCGTTATACTATGTCCTCTTTATAATTTACTATTAAAAAAAATGTTTTTAAGGATTTGGATGTTTGGACTACAGCCATCATAATTGCAGTCTTTCGAAAAGAATTTGATCAACATAAATCAGAATGGAAATTGATAGAAGAGAAAGCCCTGAAATGGCTGAAAACTAAAGATCTTGAGGGGAAAGATGTGGTACAAGAAGCCATGGCATTTTTGACGACGTAATCTACATTTTATAAACTTTTTCTTTCAACTTGAAACTGTTTTATATTGTTTTACACCAATTTCAAAGGCACAATATTTTATTTTTTTTAATATTTATATATTTTAATATTTTTTAGTATTTACATGTATGTATATTGTTTAAACTGTTTTATTAGTCCCCTGCCGATGAAACTTATTTGTTAGAGTTATGCGAACTGATTTCAAACTTCATGTGCGGCGGCTTCATAATGATGCCCTACAAATAAAGTTTGACATTAGTTACTTTTAATCAACTGTAATTATTTCTTGGAATGTTTTTAAATGTGCCTCTTATTTACGATCGGTTAGTGTTGCACTCGGTCAGTATTCCAATTAATGAAGGTGAGAAAAGAGTAGGCGGGACTTTATCATGCAGATGCTGCTGTACCATTCCATCCAACATTTATCACTCATCGAGTTTGATTTTCGTTACTCAACCGGTGTTACAGTAATAAGTTTTTGAAAAGCTCTATATTTGTATCACTCCAAATTTTATATGTACTGATGCACACCCTTAATTGTAAGATTTCTTTGTAAGACCGAACGTTTGTCGTTTAAACATCCTTGATGCGGGGGAGTTCACAGGAATTGTACGCCTATGTCCTTTCAAGAATTCTGATTTTACTACATGCCATGCGTATTTCCGTGAAAATGAGTACTGGTATATCAAATAGAACAACATTTATTTAGCTTTTTTCATCAGGATTTTTGGTATTTTTTCAAACCCTTTAAAGCAGTACACTTTAAAAGAGAAAACACTTGGGCTATGACTTACATGTATTCATGTATGTCAAATACTGGTTGTAAAGGAGTAATTTAAATAGTTTTCATTCCGAGTTTATGCCCCATTTATATATTTATATATATTGTATGCATGCATGTAAATCATTTAAACAACTACAATGTTAAGATTTTAATGTAGGCTTGCATCGTATTGTCCATATCTCAATACAAGTCCAGCATAAAAAATAAACTCTCTGCTTTTCAGTCTTATTATTTCAATTCCACAAAATTTGGACTTTTTTATACTCTGTTTTTCAGTCTTATTAATTTAAAATCCGCAAATTTTTGACGGTTTAATTATAAAGAAACAAATGGTTTGAAGCCGTTCTTTTGACACTTTCTTGAATTGTACATTGTTTGATCAATTATACCACTTTTATTGTTTTAAATGGATGGATTTAAAAAGATAAAAAGAATGTATAAAGTGTATTAAAAACATTATCAAAACATGATTGGCTCATGTATAGTGTGATTTACGACATTTATAGACCGGAGTCACGTCGAGTTGTCTCTCTTGCATTGTTATTCGGAATTCATCTTGCATTTCTTTTGTGAAGGGGTTATTACAAGTACTGTAGGACATAAACCGTAAGTTTTATATGTACTAAAACGTTTAAAGGAATAAAAATCGACTATAATATATGTATTTATACCGTGTATGGTTTGTCAATGATATGTAAATAAATCTATTGATATTTATTTTTTATTTCACCTATGTGTTGTACAATTATCAATAAATAACTTTAAAAAAGTCAAACCTTTTTCATGTTTTTTTTCACAAGACAATAAATACTGGGAAAAAACCATAAGGAACATAAATTCAATTTTGATGACCATACAAGTTTCTTTTATCGCCAATAACCACTATTGCAACGATCTCTCAATATTAAAGGGGCATGGTCACGATTTTGGTCAAATTCTATTTTTCTGTTTTTAGCTCACCTGAGCTGAAAGCTCAAGTGAGCTTTTCTGATCACATTTTGTCTGTCGTCCGTCTGTCCGTCTGTCTGTCTGTAAACTTTTCACATTTTCAACATCTTCTCCAGAACCACTGGGCCAATTTCAACCAAACGTGGCACAAAGCAGCCTAAGGCAAAGGGGATTCAAAGTTTTGAAAATTGAAAATTAAGGATCGCGCCCTTTTTCAAGGGGAGATAATTAGGAATTATTGAAAATTTTCGAGAATTTTTCAAAGATCTTCTCCTCAAGAACCATTTGGTAAGGAAAGCTGAAACTTATGTTGAAGCATCCTCAGGTAGTGTAGATTCAAAGTTGTGAAAATCATAACCCCCGGGGATATGGTGGGGCCACAATAGGGGGTTGAATTTTTACATAACAATATATAGATTAAATCTTTAAAAATCTTCTTCTCAGAAACCAATAAGCCAGGAAAGCTGAAACTTATGTGGAAACATCCTTATGTAGTGTAGATTCAAAGTTGTGAAAATCATGACTCCCGGGGGTATGGTGAGGCCACACTGGGCGATCAAATTACATCGGAATATATAGAGAAAAGTCGTTAAAATCTTCTAAGAAACCATTTGCCTAGAAAGCTGAATCTTGTGTTGAAGCAGCCTCAGATAGGGGAGATTCAAATTTGTTAAAACCATGATCCCCGCGGGTATGGTGGGGCCATAATGGGGGAGGGGGGGGGGGGGTCGAATTTTTTAAAAAGGAATATATAGAGAGAAGTTTTTAAAAATCTTTTTCTCAGAAACCAATCAACCAGAAAAGCTTAAACTTGTGTGGAAGCATCTTCAGGTAGGGTAGATTCAAGTTTGTTCTAATTTCCTTGGGGGCAGGATAGGGTTACAACGGTGGGGGGGGGGGGGGGGGGTACAAATTTTACATAGGAATATATAGAGAAAAATCTTTAAAAATCTTCTTCTAAAAACCATTTGCCTAGGAAAGCTGTAACTTTAGTGAAAACAACCTCAGATAGTGTAGATTCAAATTAGTTAAAATAAAAATAGAAATCTTGAGGAGTGGGGTTGGGCCACATTTTGGATTCAATTTTACGAAGGAAAACATTTTCTAAAATTATTCACAAAAACTGAAATGTTATCATATATGGTTTTACTAATATGCAAGCATTTTGATATATTGCTGATTCTTTAAAATTGTTAAGACTTTGGCCCCTGGACAATTCTTTGGCCTCACAAGGGGTTCAGAGTTTGATGTAGGTGTATATCCCATATATAAACAATTTTTAGGATCTTTTTTAGAACTGCAAAGCTCAACATGTGATATGACTATAAAATCATCCTGAACTGAACTTTATTTATTTTACAACGATTGATAAACAAGTTCTACAACTTATATTAATATCTGATGTTGGCACGGTTGTTAGCGTGAGGGGGTCATTAATGTGGGAAGAAGCCGGAGTACCCGGAAAGAACCCACGTGTCCAAGCGGGCGACCGCCATACCCTATCACATACAACCACTGTCGATCACGGGGATCGAACTCGGGTCGCAGCGGTGAGAAGCGAGTGCATTGTCCACTACGCTACTTGAATATCCTGTTAGAAAAGGGACTTGATTATAAACATAAGAATATCCAGGGGGAAAATGGAATTTTATTAATACAGGATCTACATGTTTTATACCACATTGTCCAGATATTTTGTATAGTGACTGCATTAAGCTGATTTTATCATGCCTATTGTTGCTCAGGTGAGCGATGTGGTCAATGGGCCTCTTGTTATTATTTACAATGCTTTGGGAATGCATTTCTGATGATCAAATGAAATTTGAAAGTCAGTCGTAGAGTTTTAAACAAGATACAGGGCTCACAACTCTTTGTTATGTAAATAAGGCTCGTGCCCTGGTTTTGTTTAGATAAGTTCAATATACCAGTAAAAATGTTTTTCAAGCTGATTTGTCTATCTTCTAATTCATTTTAAGCATAAATAAACAGTTCCTAACGTTTACCACATTCATTTTAGGTCTAAATCTGGAATTTTCACTTCAACGTTCAAAATGTAAACAACAGCTATGTTTACATAGCAAAGAATTGTAAGCTCTGTAACTCGCTAATAACTCAACGACTGGAACTCAAATATTGGTTGCCTATTAAAAATGCCTTACTGAAGCATTGTAAACATTAAAATCAGAAAAATAATTTTTGACAAAAATCGTGACCATCCCCCTTTAATAACTATTTACCTTCCCTTAAATTGTTACCTTTTTACATGGGTCGAAAGGTAAAAACAAGTCTTCATATTTTTCGCCAAATAACTCTGTATTGTTTATTGAACGAAATATATATTGAGTAAAAAATATGCGAGTAAACGATTTTTTTAAATCATTAAATGATGTACTTTCCGATATTTTTGATCTCGTTGCGTCAAGCAAACAGACAGACGAATGAAAGCAAAAAAGAAAAGCGGTCAATATTTAATTTCACTTATATTTCAAGAAAATTTCAATTTTATTGTTAAAATGTAACAAAAATGTCCCAAAATAGATGATGCAGAAAAAACCGAAAGAAAAAAAAAGTTCGAGGTAAGAGCAATCATAATAATAAGTTGTAACTGTAGAATCAACCTAATATACATATGATAAAGATATATGTTTATTGTCATTTTTTCTCAACAATACAAAGCAGGGGAGCGTTATGTCATAACCTTGGCGTTGGCGTCCGGATAAAAGAGCATATCTCATATTTAGTTTATTACTGATCTTACATGTCTTTTCACAAAACCAAGATGGATGATGCATGTTATGATTTTTATGTACTTTGCACGCTTTGGTGCTAAATCTCAGCATTAGGTTTTTAGCGCACCGAGACAAAGTCAGGGGGAGCTTATGCTATACCCTCGGCGTCGGTGTCGCCGTCGGCGTCCGGACCTGGTGAAAGTTTTTGCTGCAAGTCTTGTATTTAAGTTATAACTTGTCCTACCTTCACCAAACTTGCATGGATAGTGCATCTGGACCTGCTTATGAACTTGAAAGACTTGGATGCTGAATCTGGGCCATGAATTTCAGATGCTGGAGGAGGTTAAGGTTTTTGAAGCAGTTTAAAGTTTTTGGAGCAGGTGGCCTTTGATAGCCATTTATGAGTTACTACTCCTCCTAACCAACTAACTTGCATGAATGGTGCGTCTTATGATACTGATGTACCTGGCAGGCTTGATTGCTGAATCTGATTCATAAGTTTTGGATGCTGGATGAGGTTAAGGTTTTGAGCTGGTTAAAGTTTTAAGAGCAGATGCCCTTTGATAGACAAATCGTAGTTATTATTGATTCAATCTTTATCAAAGTTGGATAGATGATGTATCTTGTGATACTGATGCACTGAGCCATAGCTTTCGGATGCTGGAGGAGGTTTAGTTTTTTGTAACAGATCAGATTTCAAATTTACATAGTTGATTTAACTATATAAACGAATTGCAGAGGTAGCTTCAGATACAGAGAGTGATCTTGATTATCTAGATGCTTAGGCAGGTTTAAGATTTTGGGAAAAAAACTCAAATCGTGTTAGGCTCTTGGAGATGGTGAAGTATGAAGTAAATTCTGCTCATACCTAGTCAGACTTAAACAGTTAATATTACTATGGATGTGTAAATAGAGGTAGCTTTAGATACAGAGCTTGATCTTGATTATCTTGATGCTAGACCAGGTGTAAGTTTTTAAAGAAGATTGCCTGTTGGAAAAAAAGCTGTCCTTACTAACTTTCACGGATCATGTAATTTTGGATTTGAAACTTAATTAAGGCTAGCTTCAGATACAGATCCTGATATAAATTATCAAGGACGCTAAATCAATCTCCTACCTCACTCAAAGTTGCTTAATAGATGTGTTTGTTGTAAATTGATACCTTCAGTTCAAGCATATCTTTTACAACATACAAGATAGCATAGCATAGCATTTAAATCTCATATCATAACATTGGAATCCCATACCATATCATTAAAATCTCTTACCATAGCATTCAATATCATAGATTTTAATTCGTCATATCATACCATAGCATAGCATACAACATAATTTTAACTCCGTTTAAAATTATTTTATTTTAAAGAATAAATGTTCACATTGCAAATTAGTGACAAACTTTGGCTTCAATAACAGGCATTTCACATTTAGGAAACTACTATTCTCATCTTGATAGGAACGTAGCTTGATATTGCAAGTAAGTGATATTAATACATTTAACGATAACACCATATCAGAAACAAATAGATTATTTTGAAACATGAGGTCTTTCATAAAAAGATATTTTTAAAGTTCTTTTAAAAGCCCTATGGGTCCATGGGTTACCTCTTCAATAAACAAATTTACTCTTATATCGGGATTAATACATAATCCTTTTGATGTTTTTTTTTATAGAAAGAATGTTTTCCTCGTATATTTCGATGTTGAATTGTTAACTTCCCTTGATGTTTTATTGGTATTCTGTGATGCATTGTGCTACAAAGACTCTAAAATCCATGACAAGGGTCCTTGCACAGAATAAACCATTGTATCATGTAAACATATTTTCTTTCCTAATAAAGTTCTAAAAAATACTAAACATTTATGTATAGAAATTTGATCCACTTCCGGGTTACATAATTGATTAGTTGTGACGTTTTGGGGAAAATAAAAACTTAAACTTTCAAACTTTCATTGTATCAGGAAACTTGCATTGTGTTATTTCTAAATTGCAAACTGCATGGGTCAGTTCTAAGGAAGCAGACGTTAAAAGAATATATTCTTCAGGTGTATGAATATATATATTGGATATATATATATATATATATATATATATATATATATATATATATATATATATATATATATAAACCTGGCCCTTATAATAACACAATACTTTCACATAAATGTTTCAAAATTAAGATTTTATAGTTTTTAAGATAAAAAAAAACCGAAACAGCGTTAAAAAAATTGATATATTGGATATATGGTATAGATCTTAAAGTGGTGCAAATATCAACTCGTTGTTTTACATTGTAAATTGTCTCTGCTGAGCCGATGTAAATACCAATTTTCAAATATATTATATATAATAAATTGTCATATTGCAGAGTTTGTATATGTACAACCACCCAGTTACGTTTGACGTTTAACCCCTGTCTACTATTTTAAAAAGATATCAAAGAATTAAAATATTATTTCAGTAAAAAGTATGAAAATGGTGTAAAAAATACGTTTAAAAATTGTTCAGTAAATAAAAAGATTATAAATGTTACAGTTTAGTGAGCAGTGGATTTGTTTCTATTATCACCTGATCTCTGAAGTATTTTGAATTGGTTACAGGACATCTCTTCTGATTCCAGACAGATTATTGAATTGAATATTATCTGTATCTTCTTCCTGTGAAGATGCTTTCAAAAATGTAAGGGCCATTCAGGTTAAGTTGTTCCATAGTAGAATTCTTTGTTTACTACCGAACAGTGTTAAAATTTAGCCAACTAGCAATTTTAGATGTAGTGATTACTCATTATTTCAAAAAACAAATGGTAGAAAGAAAGTTGCGTTATGTTACATTGATGCGCAAAAAGATAGAACATCAGCATTGAAATTTAAAGAGAAACATTTATCACTTAAAGAGACGTATTTTTAACAATTTATTTGAAAACCTTTTCAAGATAAAAAAAAAAAAAGGCCCACATCTTTTTGTGGTTTGAATAATACGAGGCTTTTCAGAAGACCATATTACTTGGAACGATCAGCTGATTAAAAGGTACCTTTAAGGTCAGTCGAGACTATATATGTCATTATTCTCCATTTTTTCCCTATATCCTCAATGTGCAAATTTCCATAACCTAATTCTATAACTATATATTTTGTAGGATGTTTTTCTATTTAGGTATGTAGTTTCAATGGTAAATATAAGCCTAAGCCATGACTTTATTGATAATCCTCAATTGCATTTTGCATACTGTTAAAGGAAAAATTAACCCCAAAAGTAGCCTGGCAAAGTACCCTGAAATTTTGGGCATTGACAGATTTAAATGCAAATAGATAAGGAATAATTTTTCATGGAAAAATATCTAAAATTGAGGAACGTCTCGTGTGTCCTTGGCTGGCAATGCAGAGGACATTATCATAAATATTTTGAAGAAAACAGCAGACGATGGTGAAGTATTGTAGGCACTTTTCAGTGTTGATGGTGATCATTCATCAAGTTATCTAAATACATATTCTGTAACAACTGATAAGAAATTCAAACATTCTTGTAATATGATGTAAAGAAAAATATAAAAAATACAGCTTTGACACACAAGTTAAATTAACACTACAAATAAATTGTGTCAACTGTTCTAACATGTATATTTTGAATTCCTCTTTCCATTTGTCACAGCTGTTGAAATAGTTTCAAGTTTTAAAATAGGATTTCTTTGATTGGTACAACAACATAAACGCACGAAAAGCTCCCCGGCGCGTAGATGGTATTACGTGACACTGTAAATGATACATTTCTTTAGCAAACAGTTGCTTTTTCATAACTAAAACAACTTTATCACTAACTGCATCAGTAAGATGACAGGGGGTAAAGAATATAAGAAGAAGATTATCCCTGCGATACGAAAAAAAAAATTAACCTCCATAGCAATTGTCTCCCTTGGTCCGTTTTTGCAATCAACAGGAGCACAAAGCAACTGTTTGTTTCCCGGCAATCTATCATATCTTCGTCTTTACATAACCATTTTATGAAATTTGTTAAATTTCTTAAGTAATTGAATTGTTTGGATTCTGCTGAAAGACCCATTTGTTCAGAAAATGCTTCAGTTTACTGTGGGTTTTGATAGACATAACGATAATTTTAAAGGATGCCATTTATCTCCATTTAATCTCGTGTTTGTTGTTAAAAACGACACTTTAATGACAATCGCTGGCCTGTTTTTTTTGTGCTTAACATGTAGATACACGGACTGAAAACCGTGCTAACACCAAGTCCAGCCTGTGTGAACACTGTGCAAAGAGATTGATGATTGTAATTTAGAGAATACATTTTAACACTCAATGCAAATAATAACCAAATCTATATGGAATTATAATTAACATTCGTTCTTTATACCGCATTGCATATAGAGCATGGAGGCGCGATGTTATAAAAATACATTACAAATTCTTGAAATATTTGAAAGAAAAACACATTATTGACAAATAAATGTATGACTAATGTAAAGAACAATGGATGAAGAAAAATGATAATTATTATAATTGATTTGTTTTTCGTTATGTCACTTTGTGCATCTGATCTCTTTTTGGGTTTCAATGCTCAAGCTAACAATTATACAAGTTCCCAGCCCATTAAAATATCTTTCTTTTATCGCAAAAAGTCTTAGTATTTTGTAGTTACCAGACACGGTTATAATTGTCATAACGATATTCTATTACACTCAGAATTACAATGAAGCCGTCTCCAGCCTATTATACTTTTAACCCTTCTGACTTGGAAAATTACCGACTATGTTTTGTCATGTTAAAGATGGTTTGCTCTTCGCGTGCTTCGTTTTTATTTGTAAGTTTAACACATAAATTGTTAATATTTATCAGCAATTAACAAAAGACCTATAATTTGGCTGTAATCGCCAAATAGTCTTTAGCAAATTAGAATCTAAACGTGATACTCATGTGAAAAATGCATCACAAATTTTGACTTCTATTAATAAGTATTACTATATCGTTAAATTGTAAAAGGAACTGTATTTAAGAATTTTAAATGCATATTTTTCGTCAATTTTAATAGATAAAAGTATCAAATTTATTATTTATCTAAACCATGGTTCTTTGTATTGAAACTATCAATAGGAAAAGTGCTTGTTTAAATATATATATTAAGCTTTTTCTCCCCGAATAATAAACTTAATTAGACCTCCTTTGGCGGTCAGCAATGTAAATTGTAGGTTTAATATTCTGAAAGCTAAGATTGCTTATGATTCATTCAATATACCTAATGATGTATTTTTGACAGATTTCAGACTTAATAACTCTGAGAAACATAGCTTGAACTGAAAAGGTGTAAATAATGAGTTCTTTGGACTCGGTAAATATAAATTTTAAATTCAGAGAAAAACAATCCAAAACCAATACGGAAATAGGTCTTCATGTTGATAGTTTAATTAATCGTTTAATTACCCATTCGATAACATAACAGTATACATTCAAAGAGCAAGGTGTAACATTTATATATAATTATGATATTCACATCAATTTTTTACCATTTCATGGTCAGATTATCTTTTATGTAATGGTCATCTTTTTTGTCAAAATTATAAAGTTGAATACCCTGGTCCCGTGGACTTCGAGGTTTCGAAAGTTACATGTACAATGTTCCATTAATTAAAGTCACTTTTAAACTTTCAACGTTTTGTTTCAAATGTAACCTTGTTTGCAACAACTTTTAAATGTACATTTTTCAACTGAAGATAATAAAATTTACATGTATTTCAACTATAAGAACATTGATTCCTTTATTCGATTCATACATCAGTGATCCCATTTTAAGTAAAATCGAATACTAGTATACTTGTGAATAAATTGTTGTTAACAAATACATGTGCATGTATTTTGATTCGTGCATCAGGAACAGCATAATTGTTTGCGACGAAAATGTTTTAAGTTTGAGGCTTCATCACAATATCATTCATTATTTGCGACATCAAATATTCGCAACGGAGTGTTGGGGATACTTTAATTTACAGGAAATAAATAAATTTTAATTTATTCTTAGCGGTCATGTTTGAGGAGGAACCATGTCTGTTGATTTAGTGCAAGCTGTGATTAACATAAACATTGTGGTCCTATTTTCCTTAGTTACGATAACTCTTTCAAAACGACCCGTTTTAACATATATGCTATAGAGGTGTGAACAAAATCAGAAATACATATATTCAAAGCATATAGATTCAAATTTCCATTTGAAGAAACCCTATCCCCTTCCTATCCTTTTGTGGTGGTTTTAAAGCAAACTACGATTACTTTTATTATTTAAGAAGTGCATTATGCTATCTAAGGGTATAATCTTTCTATTGGCAATCATAAATATTTCATTTTAAAAAATAATTAATATTAAAACGTTTCCTGAAACCATTTTAAAATGAATGTTTTCGGTAGTTATTACAATTAATGTATTTAATTTTTATCTTGAGATCCTTTAATAAGTCAATTAATGTATATCAATTTCAAATAGTCGATTTTACGGGGTGAAAAGATAGACCTCACTTTAAATCTGTTCTACTTCGTTTTTGGAATTTTAAACATAAAACAAAATTATAAAACACTTTCTTATCACATTCTTTGCAACTGTTGGTTATTCAGTATTAGAAAAATCGATTCTGAATAAATTCTAGAGGCTTCGTAGAAAAATGTTGCTTTTTAAGAAGGCAAATACTAGTCATTTTGATGTTGTATTTGCGGACAACTGATTTTACACATTGATAATATTATTGATTGCGACCTTTCAAAAGTTATCATTACCTGCATAATTGTAATAAAAATAGTATATGACATCATATGCTTAAATAAACGTCTCATAATTTTTGAAACAAAACCTACGTTTTATCAACACTTTAGATAATATATATATATGTACAGTATATAACTTAACGGTTTAGATAAGACTTATCATCAATAAAGGAAAATGCTGCAAACACATTTGACAAAATAAATTTTAAAATGTATTATACTTCTATCGATGTAGCAATGACATATATCGATCCCATGTCATCTAGCGTAAAACTCCAGTATTTAACTGGTATTTTACTAGTCGATTTGAAGGTTTTTTTTCCCTACAAGTCAGATAGAATAGGAACATCATTCAAGAAACACCAAATCATTTGTACCTTAAAATACATAGACAAAACCTGTCAAGGTGTTTTGCATTATTATGCAGTATAGCTAAATATTTTTAGAGGACCATCAATTGAACTGCCCCCACCCCCTTTACCTCTAATTTTAAGTTAGGTTATTGGCAATATCAGTGAATTGGACGCAAATAAATTCACATTGAATAAACAAAGTGATGGTTTTTCTATCATAATATTCATAACAACTGATTTCACTTACACCATCAAAAATACATATCAATATTCATGCATCAAACCACATTACACCATCTTTAAACTTAAAAATCATAAAGAACATATCAACACTATAAACAATAAGGTCACAATTGATATTTCTGGGTTTTTTTAATAAAACAATTTTTAAAGAATTTGAATTTTAAAAACTTTTCAGCCACTGAAACCTAAATTAATAAATTAATGTCTTTGAAATAGGTACAGTATAATGCTATATTCTTAATGGTAACAGAATGGAAAGTTTAATTGAAGCAACTAATTAGTAACAATTTTCCGAGGAACCAAATATCTGCAAGCTTGAACAGACTTTTTAAATGCAGTGCTAAATGCAACCAAAAATCTTGTAAATTCCTGTCAACCACATCAAGGAAGGTCCGCCCCCGAAGCATGCAACTGGATATCTGAACATTACAATGCAGAAAAGTTTGCCATTGGTTTAAGTGGTTTTCTATTGTTGACACGTATATAAAAGGTAAAAAATCCAAACATTTGGGCTATACCAGCAAACAACATGGAATTCTACAGAAACTACCCAATTTATACCAAAGATCAAAGCAAGCAGTTAGTTTCTGGTATTCATTCAAACCAAGGTGCTGTTTGGAACAGAAACATTGAAGAGTTTTCTGGAACGTGCAGACCTTCCAGATCAAGTGAGAATGGCGACGGAACTAATTTTTTATCATCTTGTGATAATGCTCGTAAATCATACACAAAGAGGACTTCATTCATGATCAGTGATATTTTATCGGCAGAAAACAAAAGCAGAGATGTTGATAATAATAGCTCAGATACAGCATCCAACGGGGATTCGGATGAGGAATCAAACACTCCAGCTACGAGGGGATGCTCTACTTCAGGTATATATACAGATCATTAAACACCTATTTAAAATATATATATATATATATATATATATATATATATATATATATATATATATATATATATATATAAGCACTGTTAAACAGTAGGTACATGATATTTATAATTTTTCAGAAGGTCACCTGAGACATGAGATGGTTACCAAAATAAAAAAACCTCGGAAAGCCAGGACAGCTTTTACAGACCAACAACTTAACAATCTCGAAAAACACTTTGCTCGACAGAAATACCTCAGCGTTCAAGACAGAATGGAGCTAGCTGCCAAACTTGGACTTTCCGACACTCAAGTCAAAACTTGGTACCAAAATAGAAGGTAATTGTAGCATTTTTGAAATTATACAAATAGCATATCTTTTAAAAGTCTAAATGCAATCACTAAAGAAAAAAGTATTTCTTTTTGTATAGTTATCAAGATTTAATATTTATTGCTTTCAGAACAAAATGGAAACGTCAGACATCTGTAAGTTTGGAATTGCTTGCAGAGGCCAACCTAGCAAACGCTCATAGGATAATGAGTCCATACCTCAGTGTTTATCCTGATCATCAAACAACTTTTACAGAATTGTATCACAGACATACTGCCGGTCTTATTGTACCAAGACCACTCTTACCTTCAATGTATAGTTATTGACAGTATAAATGTTTCATTTTCAGTGAATCGTTCTTGGCAGTATACTTTGTCTCATATGCAGCTTTAAATGAGAGGCAAATATTGAACTGCAATCATTTATAGTAATATATTTTCTAATTTGTCTAAAATTCATTTTGCTGTTTCATTTTAATGTTAATAAATATAAATGTAGACTATCTAATAATTTCGTTATGTGATGGTCTCTGTTAAAATTAATTACAACGAATGTGTCCAGATTATTTTAATTTTACGATATACATTTTCATTTTATAAAATCAATTGCAATGTGTTCATCTTTTGAATAATATAAGATGAAGGACAATCAATGAATATTGAGCAGTTCATTTTCCTAGCATTCTTTATAACGTTAAATACATCACTTTGGATATTCATATATATGTAATGGGCAAAGCAATTAAACACCACTTTAACAATTGCTCAAAGTTTACAGCATGGCTAAAACTAAAGTAGGAAGCATATGCAATGTATTGAAAATAGGTGTAAGAAACAGCCAAATAAGCAAAATATATTACACACACACACACACACACACACACACACACACACACACTGTAAAATGCAATCACAGGGAATTTTTAAACGGACAAAACGAATTTCATTAACGACTGTCACATTTTCTGTTGATGCTAAATACGTTTCTTCTTCAAATATTGATTTAAGCTAACTTTTTTCTGTTGATATATTTACCGGTAAATCATTTGCCTTATTGACAAATAAAGTTCACAAGGATATCCAAGTCAACTGTTTGATTTTTAAAATACTTGTCGAACCAAAACAGGCAAAATTTTTAAAAAATAATAAATAAGTAAACAGATGGTATTTAGAAGCCTGCAACCAATTTTTGGCGTCAGAGCGGCTCGGGCAAAGTCTTCTAATTATAGGGGCATTTGGGTAAACTTTTCTGATAACATCGATGTCGCTCGTTTCTTAATCGGTTGTTGATGACAAAAGCGATATCTTTTAGAAATTCAACTCATTTACAAAAGTTTTAGATACAAACAATGTGGTAACTGACGGATATACCTCTAGATAGCCTTATATTTTCTAGCACACTGCCCATGGACACATGAACACTGTTAACACCTAGCACAAACCTACAAATTGCCCAAAACTTTCCTAATATCCTTTTAATTCCGAGAGCGGATTACTCACGGTTATTAGGAAATATAATGACTGTTTGGCATGCATGACCTTTAACATTCAAAACATTTTGACTAGAAATATCTTGACAATTCTTCATGGTTTTGTGCACGCTGATCAGGGATCAAATAATTTGTGATTTAATTCATTGCTGTGTTCAAATTCAAATTTTATTTCAAATCAAAATTAATTCTGGAAAAAAAAATTAAGAAATGAGGTAAAAAATATATCTGGTATTTTTGTGTTTCAAATTACTATTGTCCTCTTTCGAATTTAGGATTAAACAGACATTAACTTCAAAGTGAATGATAAGAAAGAGGAGCTACGCAAACTTTGACATCTGTCAACATATCATTATAAAGGTCTTAAACGGGGTCTAAAGTTATCTTTGAAGATAATACTCGGCTATTTTTATTTATATCCAGTTTATGCTGGTCAATTAAATGTTTTGAAGACCAAGTGTTGTGGTTAAATACCATATCATGTTTTATTATTCTTTATTACACTGAAAACGAATGTTAAAATCACTCATTTAGACCCATAAAGTGTCAAATGATTTTAATACCTACAATAATACACTCATTTTAAAGATATAACCAAGCAAAAAACCATGTTGTTCCTTCATTTACATTGTAGTTTATTGTAAAGGTTTTAATGATATTCTGTTAGATACAAGGAATAAAATGAATCAGCTGTCACAGTCTTTAAAAAAAACTTGTATATCGGTTTCAAACCCATAATTTCCGTTCGAGGGTGACTTTGAATAAACCAAGAAAACAATGATTTAGTCATAAATTTATGTACATGTCATTTAAGATATTTTAGTCCTAAGAGAATATAATTATGTAAAATAATGTTTATTTGAATATCACCCAAAAATAAGAATTGTCTTTACTTAAACCAGTCGATTCTACAATCATAATTCTGGCAAAATGTTTTTAAGGAGAAGATAATTATATATTTTTGTGTTTAATTTTTTTTTTACTAATGTCAAGGCTATGTCTGTTATCGCCGTTTGCAAATGCACAGCACTGACTTCATAACATGCTTTCTATAAAGTAAAATAAAATCCATATAGACCGAGATTTACGATACCTTCTCTATCATAAAGTAAAGAAATGCGGTGATAACGAACAGTGTTCAAAATCAAAAGTCCAAAGGAAAAATACAAAGGAGCAGAAATAAACACTGGCTTCTATAAAAATTAGAGGTAGGATCAGGTGCCCTGGAGGAATGATCATCCTTTGCTAACAGGTCACACCCGCCGTGTGCTCTTTGCCTAATTGGGAAAACGGAAAAATCCGTAGACAATTCGATGATTAATAATGGCGTAACAATAAGTATGAAAAACGTCAGTCGGCATTCGACCTAGCGGAAGATTGTATTTGCTAACAAAGTCGTTGTATTGACCATAGGACTTACGAAATGATGACTTCAATCGAGACTTTTTTTTAATAATCTTGTTTTATCAACTTGTTTGTCAGTAGCTTGCCTTGTTTTAGATATTGTTCATACGTAGAGAATGCCATGGCGTATCGAATCAACTGAGAGATAGAGGAAAGAAATACAAGATTTCTGGTATTTTTCTTCAATTGCACAAACATGTTGATGATCATCATAAAAATATACCATGCAATATAATAAAAATATTTTTGATATGAGAATATAAGCATAATACCGTTGTTTGTTCAAGTTTCTATTTTAAACATAAGGGTCTTAAAATTGTACATGGGCATAATATAAAAAAAAAGCAAACTTGCTTATGTAGAGGATAAAAATTTAAATGTTAGACCTGTAAATGTAATATTGTAAAAACATATTTTCAACTAATTCTGATGCCTATATTGTTGTAACTTCAACATCTTTGTTCTCAACAAACCATTCCTTTAAATCTTGTATGATAACCGGCTTAGACATAGATGCATAAAAGAACCAACATTTAATGCTGCGACTGAATAAAATAATAAGACTTAAAAATTGTGAATTTCTTAACATCTTTTATTGCAATGACTTTTGAAAATTATTTTCTTGCGGTGTTAAAAAAGATTTGCTGATACTATAACGTGGTACATGTAATTGAATAAAACCCTAATTCATTTGCCCTCGATGGCTTACAAGGCTTAAACTCTGTCATTATTAAATATAATTACCAATAAAATTGATGGACCAGGGTAAGATTTCTTTAACTCGATTATTATATATATAATAAGCATCGTCTGAATGAAGCATTATTTCTTAATTGACAGGAAATATTACGCTCATTCGTGTCAAAATATTTTTGACGGATTAAGTAGTTTTGAGTATGATATGATTATTTGTGAACTATAAATATTTTTTCTGACAGTTTTCTTTGCGTCAGGAAAATATTAAGTTGTCAAAGTTAATTTAAAGGGTGATAAACAGGACAGTTATTATAATTTAGGGTAATGACAGTTCAACCGAAAACATGTACTCGTCGCTTGCATTGAAAAACTTCTTATACTGATATTTAGAATTAAGCAGGTCAACAATGTACTGTTTTTTTTTTAAAAACTTCTAAAATCTTATTTCATCGTTCAATTAAAAAGTCATAATCATTTAAGAGCATGTCTATGATTAACCATGCATATATATTTTGAATGAACACTTCAAGTAATATATCCCGTATCCCGTATCAAAATTTATATCTTTGCAATGTTGAAAAAGCAGACCCAAATTATGTCAAGTTGATAAGCTGTATAAAGGGCCTAATGGCGAATACGACATTTGATTTTTCAGTAATAGAATACGTGGGTTTTTCAATGTAAGGATAAACATACATTTGTAATGCATATTTGTGATCGAGTAACGTTCGGGGTGAATTCGCGCAAGTGCGCAGGAAAAGTAAACCAGAAAAACAGTGTAGAGGAAGAGACATGGCAGAAAGGGTTTTTTTTACAAAATTAATTTTTATGAAAATGCCTTCAATGCTGTTGATAAAAACCCATTTTCCTACAGAACATTACTTACATGTACGATTGAGAAAGATTTAAAATGAAGACCACCATTTTATACTTGACCAGAGACAATATATAACAGAACATTAATATTACCCCTGGTATGGAACCTTGTACTCAAAACAATTCAGATTTGCATAATTTAGAATCTAATTGATAGCAAAAGACAATGGATTTATTTACTTATACGTCATAAGCTTCTCTTTATAAATCAGTAGATCTCATATAAAATAAATGATGGTTGCGTGGTGTACTTTCTTGCAAATTATTCGCAAGCTGTCCCTTTTTATACGTAATAAACACTGTGCGGATAATCATGCCAGTGCCAAAGTGACATTTTTGCACCCGTCTAAGTTGTACGTATCGAAAAATTCAAATGTGCCATGTAATAGACCATTGCTTAAACAGTTTAGAACCACCTTTGTTATTATTGTATCTCACCTGTCATGTAAAATATTTACCTTTGAAAAATAAATTCCCACAGGAAAATAATATTTTCTATAGGAGAAACAATTTTCCTATAGGATATATGGAATTTCCTACCGCTATAAAAGATATCCCTATTGGAATTTAAATTCCCAAAGGATTTCGAAATCCGATAGGAAATCTTAACTTCCTGTAGGAAAACTAATTGTCTAAATTAAATTCTGATAGGAAATATAATTCCTATAAGATTTTCAGAAAATCCTATAGGATTGTCAACATTTCCTGTAGGAGAATTATTTCTCCTATTGGAATTATTTTTCCTATGGGATATTAATTTTTAAAGGTAAATATCTCACCTGTCAGGTGAAACACACTAAAAACAAAAGTGTTTATATACTATCTAGACAATGGTCTACCATTTGGTATATATGAATTTTTCAAAAACTGCATCTTAGGCGGGTACAAAAATGCCACCTTGGCACTGGCATAATTATCCGGCACAGTGTTAATATTTAACTCCTTCTCACACGATTCCACTGCTTAAAATTGTTCCCAATACAGACTCTTTTTCGCCCCTTGTTTAAATTTTATTCTCTGAGTTCGTTAGCCAACAACTAGTATTAACAGGCCAAACGCATTTTTGCGTCGAAATCTTGTTTCCGCACTAAAAATAATGTTGGCTTCACGTGATGATAAATAGTTTAAAAACCGGTATTAACTATCCGCCTAGGAGAACAGGAAACCATCTCCTAACACTGCGCCGGATAATTATGCCAGTGCAAAGGTGGCATTTTTGAATCCGTCTAAGGTGCATGTACCGAAAAGTTCAAGTATGTTATATGATAAATCATCGCTTAAGGAAGTTATATCCACTTTTGTTATTGATTCATCTCATCTGTCTGGTGAGACTTTTATTTTTTAAAAATAAATTTCTACAGGAAAATAATTTTTCCCCAAGGATAAACAATTTTCCTGTAGGATATTTTGAATTTCCTACCGGAATAAAAGATTTTCCTATTGGAATTTAAATTCCGAGAGGATTTAAACAAAACTCCTTTAGGATTTTATATAGAAAAAATATTTCTCCTATGGGAATTATTATTTTCCAATGAGATTTTAATTTATAAAGGTAAACAACTCACCTGTTAGGTGAGGCACACTTAAAACAAAAATGGTTGCATACCCTATGGTCTATCTTTTGGTGTATAGATTTTTACGAAACTATATCTTAAGCGGGTGCACAAATGCCACCGTGGCACTGGTATATTTATCCAACGCAGCGTTTTATATTGCTTAAAATACGTTTGAATTAATATTTCTGTTTAAATATGGGATGTATAATTTCAAGCTCTAATGAAGCCGCAGAATAATGCACCACTATTAAACAGGTGAATCTCTGTACTGAAAAAAATATGCTAACAAAAATGACCTAGTAAATCCATGTTAAGAATTTGAATTTATCTAAAAATATTACTGCTTTTAAAGGATCAATAAACTCTATGGATAGAAATAGTAATGCAGTAAACCAGTATTCACGATTTAATACATATTAGGGAACATGGTTATAAAAAGTTGACTATAAGTCTTTTACTAAACGTTGTTTTATATATGAAATAAAATGCTAGTTGTGACTTTATATATCTATTTATATTAAGGGCTACCGAATTTGACATTGATTTAAAAAAGCAATACGAATGAGAAAAATGAAAATTTAATTTAAGATAATTTCTAAACTATTGCGAATTGATTTTCAGAAGAGTATATTTTACATTATCACTGAAGTGATGCAGTCTATCACAAATTAAACAACCAAACTTGCTTCTTATTAAGACATAAGTTCTACTGAAAATTTACCACATCAAGGTAGATCCGATTAAAAACTATATCATCAATACCTGCATCTATGATTTCATATAGATTTCTTATACTAAAAAGTACTAATCTTAGTGTAGTAAAAAATCAAATTCTTGTACATTTATTTTAATTTTCCATTTGAATTATAAATGTTTTCATACTTTTAATCATTTTAGTAAAATTATACTTAGAAATATCAACACCATTAAGATATACTTTGACTGATAAATATCTCTCTCTCTCTCTCTCTCTCTCTTTCTCTCTCTCTCTCTCTCTCTCTCTCTCTCTCTCTCTCTCTCTCTCTCTCTCTTATCCATCTTTCCATTTAGTAAGTCAAGAATAACAGTTTTTTTAAAAGTTCGCCAAAAGTGCGTTTAATGACTCTTCAGTCTCTTAATGAATAAATATCGATGTGATTGATTTATTTATTAATCTTAAATTAATTTATTTGGAAAGTCAAAAAGCGCTGTTTCATAAAAGCAAAACTTTATCAACTAGATATGTGTGTATAAATATTTTTTATAGCAACACAGCTGAAAGCTTTTCATTCCATTACCGCTGAGTAAGGATATGCAGTGCTTAGATAATTTATCTGATATCTACGTTTTCGAACCTTTGACCATACACCAGTAATAGCATACAGATATATGTATCTACACATTATTTAATTAGGAAGCTTGTGGTTATTTAGAATCTAGTCTTTTACTTCAGTGGTTCATCGAATAGAAGACTGAAATAAATACCTTTTTCAGTTGATTCAGACTTTAAAGGATTTGGGGTTCACAGTTCTTGACGCTGAAAAGAACAAAACTAAAGAACAGTTTATTGAATTGTTAAAAAAGGTAAGTATAAGTAAATAATTGCGATTGCAAACTAAAGAAGGAACAAGGAGGGTGGCTTGTATATCAAAAGTGTGATATGATTCAAAAAAAAGAATACATAAATCGTCTTCAAAAGATTAAACTTAGGTACCGCAAAGACAAACGATAAATCGATAAAAAAAAATTGTAATTTTGGAGAAATTAAAAATCTGATCTTGAGACGTGATTAGTCTTTAAAAGCAACAATCTATGACGTAGGCTGTGTGAAAAGGTGTTCAGATATTACAACGTTTTTATCTTTAAAAAAAATTCACGTGTCAAACTAAATGAGTTCGATATAAATCAAAACCTTGTCATTTAAAGTAAATTGCTATTTTTCAACATAATACGGACTTTTATCTGGTCTAAATGTTTACTTTAAAAGAGGTCATTTTGGTACCGGAAAATACTACGACTGACACCTGAATGGGAAAACAATTTGACCATGCAAATTTTAAAAGTTGATTTTAAGCCCGGCTATTGATAGCTGTGTATGTTGTTTTTGTTTTTTATGCTGATGTACATCATAAATGAGACTTGATTGCAGAAATTATCATACTTGATGTCAACAACATTCAAACGTTATTCAAATTTAATACGGTACTTGTGTCATACCAACAGTTCTTGTATTTAATCTTGAATTTTCTACAGGTATTTATTAAAAGCATAAACAAAAAGGTGCCCAAACACGAAGTTGTGTGACGTTAACATATGACAACTATATGTAAGAAATCTTTATCATGACTTTAATCACAAATCAATTGGCAGCAAAAAAATTAAAAAAAATACTTTCTGTATTTTTTAAATGTCGCAAATGAACTCATTTTTTTAAAGAGAGGACCGCCCCATTTTTTTTTAAACCGCCCCATTTATGAATGCGACAGGTTTTCATTGGTTGAACATGAAGCTTTTAAATGAACCATAGTAAATATCGATATGAATTAGGATAAAACACGGACACCAGAAAACGAAAAAAAGTCTGAACTACGGTTTTGATCATCACTGGAGTCGTCAAAAATGTATCATACAGAAAACAAGCATGCATCATTTTCAACTACCACTGTGTGTTCAGGTGCAATATGGAATAGAAATATCGAGGAATATCGGGCTACAAGTGATTACCGACTTGAAAACAAAGAAGGACAATGCTTTCAAAGAAAAACATGTGATAAGCCCGTTACCAGAAAGTCGTCTTTCATGATTTGTGACATTTTATCAGAAAATGAAACATCAAGTGAAGACGGTTTCCCCACTGAATCAAGTTACAGTAAAGAGGGTGTATCAAACTCACCTGTGTCTGTAAGGAGCCATACACCGGATACTGGTAAGAATAACCAACTTAATACAACTGCAGAATTGTATCCCAATACTTCAAATCATATGTTATCAGAAGACGTTATTATTGTTTCTCGTTTAGTTCTAGAATGCTATTTACATGTGTTCTTTTTTTTTTACTTTAAGGTATAGATTTACATTATACTTCATATGGAAAAATGTCTTCCTCAAAGTTAAAGAAACCCCGAAAGGCAAGAACAGCTTTCACGGACCAACAACTTAACAATCTTGAAAAACATTTCGCAAGGCAGAAATACCTCAGCGTCCAGGACAGACTTGAACTCGCCACCAAGCTAGGTCTTTCTGACACCCAAGTCAAAACATGGTACCAAAATAGAAGGTACATATCTTCATCTTTTTATTTTATTTTTAACGGATGATAGTTCTCTATTACAACAAATAACATAAACATCTATTATTGGCATTACTTGCTTTGTTTAGAAAGATAAAATGAATGAATCCAGCAATAAAGAAATAACTTTTATTTTCCAGAACGAAGTGGAAGCGTCAGACATCTGTGAGTTTGGAGCTCCTGGCAGAGGCCGGGAGTATAGCAACTGCACACAGATTTATTGGGTCCTATGGCAATCCTTATTCGGATTCAGCTTACATACCTGATCTCTACCACAGACAGAAATCAAACTTGTTTGTGCCTAGAGCAATATTGCCACCGTTATACAGCTACTAGACTTTTAAACTCGTGTACAGTGTAATTATGATATCATTCCATTAATATTATACATTTTAACATTATTTTGTAAATTTATGATTTTTTTCTATTGACATTAAAATATTTCGTTTAATTGATGCTCTATTTGTTTCACTTAATGTATTTAGCGTTCTTCTCGTAAATATGATAGTAATTCAGAGGCTATCCTTTAAGTATTACAAATGGCCCTCTGAAGCAATGCTAAAAAGGCAGCTTTTGAATTCACCATACAATTTTTATGAGAAACAGTGATAACTTGATGGGAATCTGAGAGAAACTGATACTATTGTTTAGGAACATCCAGAACTTTGTCTAGGAGACTGAAGGCGTCGACTTAGATGAAAATGTCTCCAATGATTTCAGATAACTTAACAATCGTCGAACCGTCTAAACGAAGCCATTCTCCGTGCAGCCACAAAGTATCAGCATGTAACTTAGAACAAAAGTGCAAGATTGATAATAATCTATCACCTGCAATCTGATACATCAACGTACCTTTTGGGTCACATATTTTTAAAAGGTGTAAAGTTGTTGGCTCGACGAATAAGGTTTTTTTTGTTTTGAAGGGTAGGTGTTTAAAGGCATCCTAAACTGCCAAACGTGGTCCTCCATGCATATAAACATCTGAGGATCTGATATCCAATGTTTGTTTGTTTGGTAGTTAATATCTTCAATTCGTGTTATTGTTCTAATTTCCGCTGGGTATATTGCTAGATTTAGTGTCTCTTCTCAAGTAAACAACAGGGCCAGCAGAAAGACGTTATCTGTAGAAATCGCTTCCTTGACTTGTTCTAACTTACAAACTTTAATTTGATCAACATTTGCAAAAATTATCCCGTATTAAGGTCAAGATCTATTAAATGATTCCAGGATGTCTTTTTGGTGCTAGAACAATTATGACGTCATAATTTTGTAAAATCTTTTCCGCGTACTTTACGACTTTTAAAGGAATTATGTAGAAAATGAAACAGTTTCTTGACTTCTGTATTAAATCATGAGAAAAGTAATCCCGATAGATATGTTCAATTTGACATCATTTTAAAGAGAAGGTCAAGCGCTTGTTAAATGCCGTTTTGAGGGAGACTATATGCATTTTAGATTTATTTCATTAGTCCAAAATGGACAAAGCTCCAAAATTTGTTACTTATTGACAGTCAAAAACATGATTTGTCATTGTGTTTACCAAACCTTTAATCCCCGGTACACCCTATCAAACAAAGCTATTGTCATGAAGCATCATTGAAATAATTTATATCCTGAATTTTATAAACCCGTAGTCATCTTACATTACTAGACCTTGACCTTGCGTAATTTATGTATCATTGTGTAAGTTTTCAAAATTGTGGGTGGCAATATTAAATAATCACTTTCCAATTACTTCTCATGTTTTATTGGGAAAAAGAAATGACACATAAACACTCAGAAAGGCACGTCCATGCTTTCAGTTTTATTTATATACCCATGTCTCTTCACAATAAAAGAATCCATTGTTCTCTTCCCTTATATGTCCTTATCAAAGCACTGTTGCAGTTATTCCCAGTTGTTAATTATGAAGGGGTGCCACTTAAGGAGATAGTGAAATCCATTCAAAGTCTTCTGATTTCAAAATGCTTTATATCATTAGCCTATGTTTAACTTAAGACAAAAATTCCTCAAGTTTTCAAGTTTGAATGTAAAATGTAATTATTGCAATTCTGGTTAATTTGCGTTTCTCTTGAAACACCAGCATTCATTCGCCCACAAATATATCTTTGTTATAAAAATCAAAATCATACTGGTATCAATTATCAATGTGTCATAATTCAAGAGATTAAATTTCTCAATGAGGCATGTCATACCCATTGTCAAGCAATAAAACCACATCATATTCTTACAAATGTTAACAATTGAAAAGGTTTCCACTACCACTAACCTTTATCATATCGTTTAAAGGTGACTCAATAGCGCAATGACATCTAAACTTGTAATCACCATTGCCTTCCTGGAGCACAATTCATTTCATTATAAGGTCAAACATTGAAACAAAAATTGTCCATTAGAAAAATAATAGCCGAGTTAAGTAACGGTAAATGACAACACAAACTATTGGCAGCAATTCATAGAACATTGAGCAATATGGTCAAGTCCAATTACAGAACAATACAGGTTGGATTATTTAGATCTCAAGTATTCAAGGATCAGTAAGTGCACGATGCTTAGTTTGATTTCAATAAGATGTTGATAACATACATGTTACTCAAATTTGGCTTGTTCTGAATTTGTAAATAGTTGGTCGATTTAATGAGATTATTCATTATATTTTGTGAAAATTTATTTGTTGTCGCTTTGAACTTGTATTTTAGATACTTACCCGTGTATAGAAATTTAATGAGCTCTCATTATTTTACTACTTCACATTTTGTTTTAACTTTAGTAATTTAAACCTCTGATCTTAAGTAAACTAATATTATGGCCATGTTTCCATTGTACGAATGCGTACTATAGACTAAAAGATAACTTTTTCAGTTCAAAGAAATAAAACTGAAAATTCTTCAAGTGATTAATTTTAGTTCTTAATAAAAAATATCTTCTAAAATCTCTGAAAAGTAAATTATACAATTTCAACTCAATCTGCCTTCATAAGTCTTGCTTTTTACAAAACATAAATACTTTTCCTACAGAAATTTGTAATGTAATGTAATGTTCGTGTATGGTATTGGATTAAATGACGCAACCTCCTTTTCGTTTGAATTGTTCAATTCTTTATTTTCTATAACATTAAGTGTTCATTATTTTATTGTTATCAATATTTAATTAATGGGCTTGTTGGTTATTTTGTAGATTACATGTTATAAACGACTCCGTATTACGTGTTGTTTTAGTTCAAATTCATCTTTATCCCCAGTCTATATTTATGGCATATAAGCCACATACGTTATGTAACAACTAAGATTGTAAATATAATATCGCAAACATTATATATACAATACATAAAATGCATGTTATCAAATAGACAAAAGAAAGAAAATGCATGGGCTACAAAAAATTAAACTCTAAGATATATTTTAGATATTAACAAACGTTTTTTGTAATGATTTGAATATTTTAATACGACATCTTTGATCTTTGTTTTGTGTAAGGTTCTTTATAACATCTCAACTTTGACCATTTCTTTCTTACATTCGATATTTCCTTATTTTGCCTTACAGGTAAGTTAAGATACGGTCCCGTCTATCAAATCAATCCAAAGTCAATAACTGTGATGAGGTCAAATTTCTAATTAAACAATCTTATTCACCCGTGGACTCATTACGTTTAAATATCTTTCACGTGTGAAAACGGGATTAGGTTTTTTCCGTTTCATTTATCTTGTATTTATGACTTGTCTTAAACTTTTAATTAATCATTTCAAACTACCTAACATTGTTTCCACGCATTCAAGGAGTGTTTGAGGGAATGTAAGGTATTTCAAATGTTAAACCTCACTTGGAAAGAGATTTGGAATTGCCGTTTATGAATTTTAAAATAATAAAAAAAAAACAATAAAACATTATTAAAAACCAACAATAAAAACTAATTAAACAAGAGTCCAAATCGCTCACCAAAGCAACAATAGCCTTAACTCTTATCAAGTCAGAATTACGGTGTCAAAATCAAAATATCTTGACAGGAAAATACTGTGGATCTTGTATAAAAAGTTTAAAAAATATGCCGATTTTTATCCACATATTTTTATGGCAAATACCGAGACCATTTTGTTGTTTTAGTATAAGTGGGAATATTTTTCTCTATTCCCTTTTAAAAATCCTCCTTTTGTGACCCCACTTTTTTCCAGAGAATCATGATTTGATCAAACTTTAATCTGCGCAACCTGTGCTTTCACACAAGTTTCAGCTTTTTTGACTGAATGCTTTTCCAGAAGATTTTTAAAGATTTTTCTCTTTATCTTCCTATGTAAAAATTTGCCCCCCCCCCCCCTCACTCCCACATATTGTGGTCCCATCCTCCCCATGGAGACAATGATTTGAACAAACTTAAAAATCTACACTACATGAAGATACTTCCACACAAGCTCCAGCTTTACTGGCTGATTGAATTTGAGAAAAAGATTTTCTCGAAATAGTCATATTAAAATATTAACCCCCCCTTCCTTTTTGTGACCCAACCCTATCCCGAGGGACCATGATTTGAACAAAATTGAATCTAGACTACCTAGATTTAGAAGCATCTTCCACACTACTTCCAGTTTTTCTGGCCGAATAGTTTTAAAAAGTTTTTAAAAGATTTAATCCCCTCATTGTTGTCACACCCTACCCCCAGGAACCATGATTTGAATTGGCTTGAATCTACAATACCTTAAGATACTTCCACACAAGTTCAAGCTTTTCTGGCCTAAAAGTTTTTGAGAAGATTAATAGAGATTTTTTCTCTATATATTCCTATGTAAAAATTCATCCCCTTTTGTGGCCCCATACCATCCCCGGGGACCATGAATTGAATAAACTTAAATCTACACTACCTAAAGATGCTTCCACACAATTTCAAGCTTTTTTGGCCTTATAGCTTTTAAAAAGAACATTTTAAAAGATTTTCTCTATATACTCCCATGTAAAAATCCCTCCCCTTTTTGGGGCCCACCCTACCCCCGGGGACCATTATTTGAATAAACTTGAATCTACACTACCTGAGGATGCTTCCACACAAGTTCCAGCTTTTCTGGTTTAGTGGTTCTTTAGAAGATTTTTGAAGATTTCCTCTATATATTACTATGTAAAATTTGACCCCCATTGTGACCCCACCCTACCCCAGGGGGTCATGATTTTTACAACTTTGAATCTACATTACCTGAAGATGCTTCCGCATACGTTTCAGCTTTTCTGGCCAAATGGTTCTATAGAAGAAGATTTTTGAAAATTTCTCAAAAAATTTGAATAATTTCTAATTATCTTCCCTTGAAAATGGTGTGGTTCTTGATTCACAACTCTAAATCCCTTTGCCTAAGGGTGCTTTGCGCCAAGTTTGGTTGAAATTGGCCAAGTGGTTCTGGAGAAGATGTTGAAAATGTGAAAAGTTCACAGACAGACAGACGGACGGACGGACGACAGACAAAATGTGATCAGAAAAGCTCACTTACTGAAAACAACAATAACAAAAAAAAGTTTATGAAAAGCCGATTACATGTAAATATAATTTGCAAACATTCTATTATGTTATTTAAGATCTGTATGCAACGTGTTTTCACTAGTTGTGAATTATTGCCGATGAACAGGTAATGCGGTTTTAATCATGAATCTTAACTCTTTTACCGAAAAAATTGATCATTTATCTTGTGATTCATCTTTATCATTTAACCTGTGATATGTTCAAAATTCTCATATTTTAAAAAGTTTTTTATGAAGTTTGATATACTCCATAAATTTTCAAAAAAAATCATAAGCATATTATGTAGCCTGCAAATAGTCCCAATATGGTAACGTTCTTGCATACCCAATCCTTTGACAGTGATGATCATGACATTTTTCACTACCTCCTAAGACAATAACCGGCTGTCAATCTATCAACTTTTATTTATTTTGCGACTGTTAGCCGTGAAATTGGTTAGTGCAATTTGATTGTTTTTATCTAACCGATAGTGGATTTTAATTCCTTCTTTAGTTCACAGGTGAAATGATTCAAAAACTAGAATTTTTCTAATGTGTCTTTTCTTCGGTGACTCTCCCTTGGTGTTCTTCTTTTTAAACCTTATTCACCCTTACAACGAAACAAACAAGTGCAAAAGAACTTATCTACGATTCTCAAATATTTGTTCTCTGCGTTTAAATATTAGCACAACTTTTACTTTTGTTACGAAAAAAAAAATAATCTTAACTTATTCAATGTATTAAAAAATGTTTCTATAAATTTACTACGTATTTGTTCTTTTCAAGATTAATAGAATTACCATTTCTCCTTTTATTTAGAATTGATATGCTGTTTAAGAGTTCTATTTTTTTATATTGTTTTTTGAAATGTAAAGATTAATTGTTTACTTTTTGTTTTATTTCTATATCACTGAAAGTCATCTTTTATAATTATATCATATTGCTATACATACTGTTTATACACATCACTTTATAAGAACGCAAACAGAAGCGCATAAAAATCTTTTATAGTAATAATGAACATGAATATGCATTAACTAGCTGTAAGGCAATAATACACACTTATTCATATCATTAAATACCAATAAATAAGAGCGCGAAACTTTAAGTACCTCGCGTTGTAAAGCCCAGTTGTTTTACTTCATTTACTTTTGTTTTTGATATATTCAAGAAACTGGGCGTTAAGATTATAAAATAATCTATTAATTAATTCTTTATATCCTTATTATTTGGCATAAATATTATTTTTCGGGTATATATCAAGGTATTTTATTCTATAATTGTTTTTGACATATATAACTTAATGTCAGTTAATTCAAGCAACAAACGGCAACAAATAGAGAGATGCCGCTTTCCAATTGTCATATTTTTATTATCAAATGATAGATATTGTTGTTTTACAAATAGTTAAACTGCTTATTAATCTTAAATGAATGTGTATATCAAAATAGGTACCTAAGCACTTTAGAAGGGTAACAATAGAATGATTTTATTGATAGATCTTTATGTATTACAATCAACATAATTAATAGTATAATAATTTCGTAAAATCATGACAAAATTTCACACACAAAATGCGGTAGAGATTACGAATGTGTGCATTATTAATGATATTCGACTATACACAGGTGGCTATTCATAATGATAGCATTGTATAGCAAAGAAGTCAAAATAAAAGACCTTATCATAAGCAAACTTCCTTTGCAAGAAGTTCAAAGCTAATCTATGTCACTCTATAGGACCTTTTAAGTCATCATTACGGTAGCTTCAAAGCTACTTCGAGGGTCATTTTGTAAAATTACACTTTAATTGCAGAGTAATACATACATGTAAACGGTATCACAAAACCCCGTCTACATAGACGACAGTCAAAGCACTCTAGCTTTCAAATGAAGGGTTAAATAGTTTTAGTGAGTTCAGATACTACAAAATTTGAAGCAGGTGAGATACAGTTTAACCTTTATAAATGTCCGTGTGATTAACATATCCAGCGAAGAAAGCGCTCAATCCCTACACATTCAATAATACTTTTGATCACTATAATAATTATCTTCGATGCAATGAAATATAAAGGTGCAATTTCTGATAATGATTAGACAGTTAAACGCACAATGCAATTTCTTTGTTGCAAAGAGTCACGCAACGATAAAATTTCCATTTCTTAAAAATTCTAAACGAAAGAGTGGGTTGTTCAGATATGATTATGTACTGATTAATTTGCGAAAGCATTACGATAATCTTTCAAGATAGGCAACTAGCCCGAAAGCGTGTCGTATAAACAAATCATTTATTGTTGGCAAATTCATTGTTAAGTGGGGAAAAACCTAGATTCCAAAGAGCTGATATTGAACATGTTAAAGTTATCCTGATAATCTTCTGCACTTGATTGTTTTTGCTTATCAACAATGAATTCAAAAGTAAAAAACCGTTGCTGCATAATATTGTTTACAAGTCATTTTTCAAGTATCCCTTTTTACTTTTTAAGCGAGCTGACTATTTAGTTTGGCCGAATAATTTTAGGATTATATGTATTCTTTTCTCAGCTTTGTGTCAAAGATATAATGGAACACATTTATATCGTGATAGATTTGTGTCATCATTTTGTCTGCATGGGTCTTCCTCTCACTCGGTATTGTGATCGGATAGGGTTGAATATTATCCTCTCATTTTATACTTTAAATGAAATTTGTTTGAAGTGTTGTTTCAAAGTGATCAGTGGTTAAGAACAAATGTAAAGCTGTGATTATTGTGATTTGCGTTTGACGGACAAACCTTTGATAAATAAGAATGATTATTCAAGGTTCATTAAGCTCGCGTGTTTAATAAAACTGTTTGAAACAGATATCTATTTGAAACTTCACTATGAATATTAAGATCGTTTTTACTGAATGAAAACACGTGATATCGAACACAAAAATGCTAAATGTCAATCACAGATATTTGCACACACAAGTTTATTCCCTCAAAAAGTATGACACCTCTTCTGGTGCAAAAATGTCGAAATCAATAGCGTAATTTTTTTTAGTAATGAAATTCCTTTCTATATTAACATTTATATATTGATCATTTCTATTTAAATTAATAAACACTTTGTGCAAGTGCAAAGCATAATAAATCGGACAAAACTGCATTGATATTATTTTTTAATTTTCCTATCATAAATTTGGTTTTAAAGACTCATTTCTTTCCTAGCTTATATGGAAACATATCAACTTCTACAAAACTTTCATAGTGCTTTTTAGTTTCCAGAAGAAAAAATGAAATTGCAAATTTTGTCTGATGTGCTGATAAAAAAAACCTTTTACAATAATCAATACAATTTTCATTACGTAACGTTAATATAAAATGGTATAAATTAATAAAGTTTGTTTACTCCTCTATTATTTATACTTTTTGAATAACTCCATGTTCATGGCATCATAGATATTGTTCATTCTCGATAATTATTTCATTTTTGAAAATGTACGATTCAGAATGCATGAGACACCACTTAATATATGAATCATATTGTTTTTTTCTGTTTCTTAATGAAATCCTTATTCGGGGGGGGGGGGGGGGGGGGGGGGGGGGGGGGGGGGGGCTCTATACTTACTATCACTATAACTTTCTATAATAATTTCCTGATTTTCATCCCCCCCCCCCCCCCCCGATGCTACGTGCCTGACTAGTGACATGGATCGATTTTAAAATTACTTTATGATAAGAATAAATTACCTCAATAATTTTTGGGGTTATCACTCTATCTGTCAACGATGCCAGACTAACTCAAATAGTGTTCATTGTCACAGCCTTGAAAGGAAGTTGATGTTATTATTCAATAGGATTTTCGAGTAATACAGTCATCCCATCTCCGAATTCGACGTAAGGATTATTAAAATTTTCCTTTCGGAATTCTACAGCACATACAATGTATTTTTACTAGGAATACGGGAAACTCTTACTCATGTATTTGATGGCACATTCCACATAGTTTATTGATGAAAAAGAAATACCATATGAATGCTTACACCGATATATGAATTTTGAATCATGTTTGTCGCCAACCGTTAATATCAAGATTACCAGCTTACTCGGAATAGATATTTCCAGATACGAATTCTAGAATTACTATATAGAGAACTGCTGTTAACTCTTAGTATAACCTCGCTGATAATCAGTTTTCTAGTTAAATGCTATGATATTCAGCAGCCTTTCTTACAATATTAAATAAATCAACAATACTTTATTAGAAAGATGTGTAGGTGTTTACTTTGTATCCATCGATTGATTGCTTGTTAATGCTGCTTAACGTCCATTCCAAAATTTTTATCTCATACTAAGACGTCAACAAAAGTCGGCCGGCGGACGCTTTAAGTTAAGACACATAGCTACTGTACGCTCGGCGCTATAAGACATTGAATAGTTTGGGGCTCTTTACTGCATAGACTATGGCATATGACTTTGGTTTTCTCTCCTGACCTCCACGACTTGCACTTCTTGGCAAAGTTGCCTGTTGTTTTTTACAACTATGTTCTGTCTTATTCGAAAATGAAACGCTCAAAATAACCACATCTACATTTGCTACAAACCGAGTATTATGCAACTGTAATGACAAATATTATAAACTGAACCACCGTGTAGACAATAGACAACAGAAATGTCTGAATCAAAATGTATGAAATCATATTATTATCCCGCTTTTGTTGCAGACAACTTGTTTGTTCTATTTCAATGTAAACCGTTTTGTGCTAATGACCAGGTTACTTGTTGCAAAGCAATAACTCTAACAGTTTAAGACCCTTTCTCATGTTATACACGTATGTAAGTGATTAATGCATCCACATGTATAGATTCTGGGTTTGATTTAATATGTCTAAGATGGGATTTTAAACGAAAAGCAATACTAAGTTCAGGCTTATTTGTGCAAAAACAAACAAATCAGAAATGTCCGTCCTTTTCATTCTTATGATCAAGGTTCGTGAATCATAGGCCGTCGTATTTCGCTGTCACAAACAAATTGCAGTGCTTGAACTTTCATTGATTGTCATTTAGAAAGTCGTCATTTAAGGTACCAACTATCACAGAATTATTTTTTTCGTGTCAACGATTAAATCACTATATGGATAGTCCCTTTTTGCCATTCGACACTAATACAGACAAAAATTATATGCGGAAACAGATAATTACAATCCAGGGTCCAGTGTCAAGATGCTATCAAGAAGTCACCTCGAACACGCTGATGATGAGGTCTTTGTTTCCATTGTTCTCATATATTACCAATCATTTGATACTTCAGCTCGTTTAGATAGTTTTTCATAAAAATAGTAATAGCTAAAATGTTATTTGAATGATATGTTTACACCGCATTATCCGGGCCATTACCAATAAACGGTTTGCATTGAAACTGAACAAACATGCTGTCAGCGATATAAGCGGCCTAATCGTATAATTTCAATTAGACCTTTGTCTACTGGGAAACCTGTCGTCTTTCAGGGTCAGTCAGGCTAGAAAAAATCTGCTTCTCTGAAATTGATTGTATCAGAACTCTTTTGTGTGTCAAAAAATAGAGATCGTTCACTTCCCAAATTAAAACAGTTATCAGACAATTAAAACTTTATTTCTCATTACAGTCTTCCATATCCGTGCAGGATATTGCTTTAATTCTAACAAACAGATCTTGATGACGGATTTTCAGCACAAATTCACGTGATATTGTTCTTGGGCGAACTATTGAAATTTATCGACTTTGGTTATATCTTGAAAGGAATATAAATGTATTATATTGAGCTTCAAAAAATCAAATGGTATTTTTAAAAAATACATATATGTCTCAGATACCTAAGATACAAGCAGCTCAGAGGTTCGAGAAAAAATAAAGGTTCGATATCTAGGTATTGATATTACGTTGTCATACCTTTCCTGAAACTTGTTGTATTATGCATATCATTTTGATTCTATTTATTTCCAAACTCCGTCAACGGACTTTAAAAAATTTAATTGTTCTGCTGGAAAGAACGTTTTATATGATATTTCTGCACTCAACAATAACAAGACTCAAATAAGATTACGAAAGTAAGTACAAAATGTATATTTAAAGTTTTGTGATGGCCTTCATCATTTTTATAATATATGGTTTAAACTATGGATTTACTGTTTTAAAAAATTGAGACAATTGCAATTTGCAAAACTACACTTGAGTATATCATGTTTAAACTTTGCCGAATTTTAAATGTTTGTTGGAGATAATAATCGGTTTAAAGACACTCGGAGTTTTAGGTTTTTGTTTTGAGGATCAAAGATAGATTATCAGCGATGATTTATCGTTCTTGTTGATTTGAGAAGAAAAAACCTACTTCAATATGACACTCACAAATACAAATAAGTCCATCCTGTCTTTGTAAAATTTTAAGTCGCCGAAATAAAGACTGGAAGTTGTCAATCTGAATATTTCCGTCTTTCTTAACAATGTTCCAAAACCGTCAAAACAGCCCAGTCAGTGTCCAGAAAGCCGAATTTATCTTTTATCTCGTAATCAACTTTTATTAAGTACTTGCTAATTCGATACTTACGAAGACAAGAGCAAACTTTACTGGTTGGATGCCTGTAGCTGCTCCAAAAAACCAAATCGACGCTATCTCGTGTACCGACGGCTTTTCTAGAGACAAAAAACTCCATTTTGCCATTTATATTTGTTTTATTGTTTAGGCAACTTGTTTCAAAATCTTCACAAAATAAAGACATTTAAGAGCTTGACATAATCTCTGGACACGAAAATTACGGGAATGTTCAAAACATTCTCCGTACCTAAATACATACAAACAGTACCATCAACTACCGTTTAGCCTTGTGTTATAACAAACAATAAACCTTTCTGCACCATTTTGTATCAGTTGACAATAATGATCTTTAAGAGGCCTGTATGGTCGTGATTATTTTTAGTTTATATTTACCTCCTTTAGATGAAGAGCTTTGTATGAAGATATAGGAAAGTGCTATTTTTAAAAAAAAACTAAATAATAGTTTATGATAGCAAAAAATATCATATTTCAAAGTTTAAGACAGATCTAATGGTTAATTTATCGACTATATAGTCTCCTTTAATTATAAACTGCAAATGACATCACAAACGCGCATGGAAAATAACGATTGCAACGCAAATAAATATTTTCGTTAAATAAAGTTGAATCATTATTTTTTTAAAGTTGTAGTCTCATAATTGCAACGATGTGTGCAAAGAAATTGAGGAACGTAAGACAGGAAGTTAAAAATGTGAACGCGAGTTACTAGTACTCAATTACCGAGTTACTCACACACCGTTGCAATTGTTGACTACATTTCCCAATGACAATAATTCATGACATGTATTACGTTTTTATGCTTTCAGTGTTATCTGTAAATGTAATTTTTCTCTCAAAATTACTCATTTTTCAAAGGGTTAATTCACAAATTAATTGAAGAGTCACTGCAACAGCATCGACCGTGAATTTTAACGTTGACGACGTCAAAATAAAACTCGTACTTTAACCTTAGACCTATCCTTGGGTGTTCTTGTGTTTTAATGCTGCAGTTTTACACAGACTTAACATACAAAACATATGTTGAATGTAAAAATACCGGTCTGACATATCTAACGTTATATATCGTTACTAACATAGTGCTTCGACATAAATTGGAATGAAATATATATGAGTATATAGAAAAAAAAACATATTATAGTGACATTTCATTTTAAAACATAAGCGTTTCATCGAAATGATGAAAATTCACTATAAACTGAAAATTATGCGAGTTTTTTCCTTGTTGAAAAATGTCGTTTAGATGTTTGTTTAATCCGCTCATAATGTTCTTTTATCTTTTTTTAAAATGCTGCGGTTTAAGCTTACTGGTAGAACGATGCGGTTTATGCAAAGATTCGTAAACTTTCTTAGTATTTCTTTCGTAGTTTGATTTTAAAAAAAAAGCAAATGAGAAAAATATTGCAATTAGTCATTATTCAAAAAAGACTTTCTTTAATTCTCAATTCTATATCTTTATCTTCCAAATCACCTGCCTAACGAATGCCAATCGGACGTTAGGTTACAGTTGATGTGATAGCAATCTCACGCGTGTTTACCAGATTCCCGATAATTAATCAAGAAAGAGAGAAAGTATTGTGGGCTTTTCGTTTGACTACAAGTGCCAAAATCCAGACTCTTTCTTATCGCGATCATTTATCCATGCTTTATGTTGAAAATCTAGATTTTCGGCTTGAATTGGGCGCGTGTTGAGCCTTTTCTTTGCCACCATGCAGGTAACCTCTATCGTTTGTAGACGTTTTCATATCTGATTATTTCATCAAGTGTAAAGTCTTTAAGGGAACAAGAAAGGTCACTTTTACTTCACTCGAGCAATCCTTAACTGGCTGTAATGGGTGCGACATACTTGTTTAATTATTCGAGAAATAGCTGAAACCTTTAATGTTCCTTTTACCCCAATATTTATTTGTTTTCTTATGAAGTTGGCGCCGGGAATAAGGAATTTTAATGAGTATTCTTTCATTACAGAAATGCTAATGATAAAGAAACAAAATGCTGATTTTCTGAAGAAATATTAACAAAATATTGTCCCAAACAGATATATGATTTTTTTGGGCAATGGACACGGGATGAATAACAATCTGTTTCAGCAGTTGGAAATATCCTCCGTTTAAAGCTATCAAAATTATTGTTTAATACTTGTAATAATATAAAGGCATTTGATTCAAACGCATGTTGCAACAACACTTACTAGCTAGCAAACATTTGCACTAAATAACTCACGAATAATCTTTTATTCCAATTATCGATGTAAGATTGAAAGCATGAGATTGAAAACCAAATCTTAAGGTGATCAAATACTCATCTAAGTAAACGTCATTTTTAATCTTCAACTCTTATCTCATTGTTAGATTAAAAAGAAAACCGTCAATTCAGTTAAATGGGCTTATTGGGTTAAATGTTTGGCTATAAAATTGACAAAGAATTTCGTTAATTAAAAGGTACATTGATGTTCGTTATCTGTGCGTCTTTACATGGTTTTTCTAAACGTACAAATTATGGGATAATTACGACATTAAAATCTCGTTTTTACAAGGATAATTATTTGCCTTTACCACCTGAGTGGAGCACTGATATTGAAATGGAGACCTGCAAGGAGCTAGCTGAACAAACTCGGGTAACCAAACGTTCGCTGACAGATCTTCTCCAAAATGCCATATAATTTTCACGTATCTTTATCTCTTTTAACCGAATCTCATAGAATGTACAAAAAGACAAAACGAAACCGTTGATTATATATGTAAAGCCATGTAAGTCTATCATGTGCTTGCACTGAATAATTTGAAACAGAAACTCGTTGATGCCCCCAAAAACCACAAATTACCTTTTTTGCCTCTTTTAGATTTTTACTTCTCGGGGATATTAAATCAAAATATGACAACTTTGAAACATATTTGCTCTCTATTGTTTTAAGTAAACGAATGAAGCTGTTTTGGTATTTCTTCGAACAATTCCCCCTCGGTAAGAAGTGACAGCGTTGTCTTGTACAAATATATAAAGCTACTTCCTCGCCCATTAAAACCTCTTTGCAATTTGTTTGGATTTGGAAACCAGATACGTTGATTGTGATTCGAGTAAGACACTGACTATCATGATCAAGGTTTTATCAAAAAGTTGATAACTTGTGAATGTAGATCCGATAGATCGTATTTAAAAAAAACCAATTTATCTTCTATTTAAGATTACCAGGGTGAGTAAACCGTGTTAAAACGAGTCATTTAATGTTGATATGGATTTTGAAAAAAAATCAAATTAATGATTATCGTCTTTGGAACTATCTGACTGATACTGTTTGAACCCTGTCAACAGATTTTTTCACACTCTATGCCTGCATTGTCTGTATATTTTCTGCTCTTTGGTTCCTTTCTTGGCTGACTGGATGATGTTCTTATCAAAATCAAAGATTGGAAATAATTAATTAGGCATTTGTGTTCATGCCTAAGAAATCAGTTCTTTACCCGATTCATTGATATATCTACTGTTCACATTGTATTTTTTTTCTTTTGATGATCTGATAGTAATAATTAGAGCACTTCTCGAAAAAAAATTGTTTCAATTGAAAGCGGCTTATCAGTGGTATACTATTTTGTAAGATACATTTAGGCTGCTATTTTGATTAAGAATATTCTATTTTTCAATGAGATTATTAAGAGTTTACAAAAATATCGCAAATATTATATGAAATTAAAGTCGTTAACCAATCTTTTAATATTCAAATATGTACGTTATCACCCTGCCAAAAACTGTTCCAAATATTACCAGATGTCTATAAATGCAGACCCCAACTTCCATTCCAATACATATATGTTGATCATTTACAATTAAAACAATACTGTGATATAGTTTACAGCACATGTTTAGTCATTGCAAACTAGTAACAGAAATTTTGATTAAGCATTCCTTTCAAAAGAGTAACAAATACTTTGGGGTTTGACATATATGTGTACATGTATGTGTACAACTTAAAATTCTATCTAGGCCAAAAAAAAATTTCAAATGTCAACTCAGACAGCTTATCAATTTGACAGGTAGTCTGGACAACATATTGAGAAAATTTTCATTTGAACAGTATTTCATAGAATGTTTTCTTATTAATGTGTTGACCATATTTGAATTAAATGTAATCTCTGAGGGGTTTAGTATGAATTATAATTCTATTCTAATTCATTCAGTTTGAATACAGATAACATGAATTGAAATTCTGCATTATAAAAAATCTCATTTAAACCGATTCATTCATAATAGTAAAAAAATAAAAAAAATAAAAATATTACTTGAACCTTTCAGGGACCCATTTAAGGTTATATTTGTCGCAAAGGACATACAGACCCTGGAATTTGGTCTCATCTGGAAAGCATACCATTTTAGCTAGAATTATGTAATTCATTGATTCAGTAGTATTATGAGCAATTTAAAAATTAAGACATAAAAAACAATGTAAATATTATATCAAGAGGCTCGTACCAATAAAATGTACAGATCTGAAAAAAAAATGCAAAATACAATTAAATACTTGTTTGCAAAAAGAGACAGCAAAACTATTTGACAGTTAATGCGGGAATAAAGCTTTTAAATAACGGCTTTGAATAGCGATTGCACTACTGTTAAATGTTAATGGGTCTGATTAGCGAGTAAACTAAAGGTAGTGGACCTCAGATGATCTCTTGCACATAGAGGCTGTGGGAATACAACATGTTACACCTACAACTTCTCTGGCCTTCTTTGTTTATCGTCGGCATCAATTCATAAGCGTGTCCCGTCAAATCTTCTCAGGCGGTGGTTTGGTGTGAGGGGAAACGCTTTAACAATGTTCGAGTTAAAGTTGGTAATTTACATATTTTGTTCAGTCGGCAAGGATAATTGGTCTCTTTTGTCCTTCTGTGTTTGTACAGACTACTGATAGGATGCACAAATTGTAGTTTTAAAATCCTTTTAAATTATAAATGGCAGTTTTAAATATCACAGTGACGTGGATACGCACAAACTACTTGTTTTGAGATGTCTGTATAAATTGAAAACAAAATCCCTCTAGCTGAAATATCAATTTTTACTGCCTCTTCAAAATTATATTTAGGCGTGGAGTTGTTAGTATGACAACATGACATTTACTTTTTAAAATTCAAATATGAAGTAATTTCTTTCTAAAATGTCAAATGTTGACCAGATTGCTTTATGTGATATACAAGTACATTTCGGTGTGTGTACACCAAAACATCGTTCAATTTGTATGTGTGCGTCAACAACAATTTAAAATTACAGTTATCAATCCAAATTCTTAAAAGACAAGTGCATTGATTTGAGGAAAAACTCAGATTTAAAGTAGAAAATTAAATTTAGATGAGGAAGTTAGTGATGACGTAGCCAGTACAATGCATGTACCCAGCGCTGGTATTCTACAAATTACACTTAACCATGCCAGAGTTGGAGAACCTTGTATTCTACGAATTACACTGAATTGATCAGGCGTGTAGCCAGAGTTGGTAAACCTTATACATTCTACAAATTATACTAAACCATGCTTGAAGCCAGATTTGGAAAACATTGCAATTTACAAATTACACTTAATTGATCTTGCTTGTAGTCAGTGTTGGAGAACATTACATTCTCCAAATTACACTTAACCATGCCTGTAGCCAGGGTTACTGAAACCTTGGGTACTACATATCACAGTTTAAAAGAGGAACGGAGGCATCTTATCCAATATACTCATACGTATTGCACAAAGCAATGGTTGGGGTTTTATACAAATGTGTATAAGGTGAAATCTAGATGTTTCAATATTCCACATCTTTGATTGAAGTTTGGTACATGTGAATTCTCTATCGAAGTGGATGCATAGAATTAGAGAGAATACTTAACCATCGTTCGTGCACTTTACATAATTTATTTATAAGTGTATACTAGAAATATTTATGCAATTGTCCTAAATGCAACATATTTGTTGAAAGAATCGATAAAGGTAATAGTTGAATTGGTCATCTTTGTCTTTGTGTGTACTTACAAATAATGCAGCAACAATGTTTATCTGCTTTCCTAGTATTTTTTCTTCTTTTTCACACAATTTTTAAAACAATAACCCTGTCTAGTTCTTATTTTTTTTTTAGCTTTTAGGCAAGTGATCAGATTTAGTGTCTTGCAGACTTGTTTTTTTTCTTTTTTCATTTGTATAAATATTTAATTTGCTTCATAAATCTAAATTAACTATTGTTGCACAACTTCTTCCATCCGATAAATTGTAATTTGTATTTATTTATAAAGAGAGGACAATTATCATCACATTATTGACCATATCAAGAACTTACAGTTATTGTATATTACAAATGTCAAAATGATTCACTTATCAGCAGGGAATTTGCTTCCTTGATCTGTAAGATAACATGTATAATAAAAATGGTAAAAATGGTAAATGTTAACCTTAACATGGTCGTTCAATTATTATGTGTTATGGAAGAAGGACGTATCGCAGAGAAAATCAGTCCTTCAGATTTGTATGTGGCACCCGAAGGTTGATATTTGATTAAAAGGGCGGCATGCTTAGTATCTAAACCATTCGCACTAAATTGAAATGCATCATAAATGTTGATATGGATTTGTTTGTGCGGCGGTTTGTACTGACGAATCCAGTAAATGCCTAAACATCGCTAAGAAGTATGTTTAACTAAAATTGTAAATAAAGTCATTCATCTTTTCACTTCCTAAACGCACAAGTTGATATAAAATCATTATTTTCAGTAATTTTAAGCTCTACAAGTATTCTTCAAAATTACGAGTTCAATCATTTATAACATTATTTTAAAAAAATGCATTCACTATTTTTATTTTTCATTAATTCTATGCTCTCGGCATAATAGTATACAGCACATCACTAATACAGATTTTAAATTTAAGTTGAGATGCATGATTATAATAGTGTACAATACTTCATTGATACTAAAACTTCGAATTAAAAATAGAACTTTCTTATGTTTCTTCAAGAAAAGCTTGATTTCACTTAATTGAAAGACTGATAAAGATCTGTTCTAAATAAAATTCAAGAAATTATGAAAATATTCAATGGCAAATAATGAACAGCCTTAACGACCTATGAACTTATCATCTGTTGCATGCAATGCACAAATTGATCAAGCCTAATTTTTTATTTATCAATCTTTAATTCTCACAGTGGTAAACGATTAAAGACATGGTCAATTGATCTTCATTGTATTTCAGACAGTTGTTGGCATTTGATGTTTCCTTGCATGATCTTTGGTACCAATAATCATTGCTAACGAGCCATACGTCAATTGTAAAAATATTCCCTGATTTTTTTAAAATCAGTTTTCTTCTGTCCTGAAAAAAAATTAATTTGAGACAGAAAGGTGAAAGGCAAGGCTAATACAGAATGAACAGTTGATGATATTGGTGTTGTTATGAACACATTTAATCGGTAGCAAATCATTGTCCTAGTTGTTGTTACTGGGTGTTTGCTGTCGTCATGAAGTTAAACATTGAAACTTGAATATTTAAGGTTTCGGGTAAGGAGACATTTTACATACGCATCATTAAAACAGCAAATTAGATTTGAAATGATGTGAATCACTTATCATTCTTTATAATACGATTCAATTATATGCAACACACTACATTCGACATAGTCTTGGTGGAATGTGTTCCAAAACACTTGATTCGACTTCTGGAAAAATTCTTGTCAAATAACGAATACCCACAAAAGACGTGTTTTGCTATGGTCTATTCTGTGTACCATAGACAAGCACTGGGCAAAGTTGATTTCATTAGCCTGCTCTCTTTGTTTCATGTACTGATCTCTATGTCATTTTCCCTTTAATATTTATTTGCAACATATTCATTATTTTATTTTTGAGATTTAGCAGAACACTGCATTTACATTTTTGAGTTCAGGATTTTTTTTTTTTTAATTTCCTAATTGAATAATGCAGGCACCACAGTAGTTATAATATTACTAAAGCTTAGCAATCGTTTGGCTGTTTATATAAGCAAAAGAAGATGTTGATCACGATTTCTTTTTTACGTGTAAGCTATTGTAAACTATCATAAATTATTTCTGCGGATATATTCATAATGTGAAAAAGAGTTCCACATAAACTCAGTTCGCTGGTCGATTAAATATTTGATTAAAAATCTGGAAGAAGAACGATAACTTCTCATAAAATTTTAGTTCCAAAATGTCAACTGTAGTGTTACAAACTTAACAAAAATACCTTTTGTGCATATCTGGAACAGTGAAGAATTATTTGTAATATGGTAATACACTTTACACCAAATCAGCTGCGAATACTTTTTCTCAAACAGTACAGAAAATTTCAATTTATTCACCTGGATTGCTAATTTTGTATCATAGTATGATTTTGTTTATTTAAATGCAATGACAATAAATTTATTCTCGAAAATTACGGAAAATAAAATACTTTTGAAGTCCTATGAGATATAAAAATTGGTAATTCATTAATGAATTTATGAAGGATATATATTCTTATTCACTAAGCTTTGATTTAAACGCAATTTGTAATTACCTAAATGAACATATTTTTCTGAAATCTCTATAATCAAGATATATAGATATTCAACTGTATTTTTTTGGACAATTAATTATCTTTAGTTTTTTTTCGACGTTTTAAAGATTTTGTTATGGCTTGATGATTACATAGTTTAGAATATAGAATCTTGGAGTCACCATGTTTAATTGTCTCATCATTTTTTGTGTCTGCCCGCTTGTTCGACCCCACTTCAAGTTAAATAAACATAGTTTATTAGATTAAATGGTTTCCTATGAAATTGGTATTAAAGAGGCCCTTTTGGGCGGTTGGTTTGGTTTTTTGAGGCAGTTCTAGTTAGTACTACTAGTAATTGTGAAAAGCTAAGATGTTAACTTTGCTTTAGATTTATTTCTTAATACCAAGTCATGTAAAATGCAATTTTTGTATAATTGATGACCGAGTTGTCTTTCTTGCAAAGCATGTGCATCTGTCTATTGTCATATGTACAGACTTCAAGTGTTTGAAATATTCATAATTTAGATTGTTTCCAATTTTTGATTATTTTTTTTAATTTTATTTAATTTTGTATAAATTTTAGATGTTGTATTAAAAAAAAAACATGTTGTAGTGTGTATCGTCATTTTGTTTAACAAAACCATAGCTCAAAAGCAATTAGCAATTATAATATTTAATAATCCCTCATTGTCTTACAGAAAACAAGTAACTTAAACACATCATTGTGATAGAAAAATGGTTTGTTCGATAAAATGTATTTTGTTCTACTAATATAGGTATTCACATTTAAACTTACAAGTTTATGGAATTTTCATTGATTTTGTAAAACCTTTAGTATTGATAGTTTTGTTTTGATTTTTATTGTAGCAATACTTTTACTTATTTGTTTTCCGATTAAAGTATCAAGCTAATAAAACCTATCTTCTATTGTTATGTATTAGTTTTTGTGTTAGATAACATGGTACCCGAAAACATTAATTTATGACGCTTGACTTGTTATATATTGCAACTGTATCGTAGATTTTTTTTTACAGAGAACTGACACGAAATCAAAGTCAATAACCTTTCAAAATTTCCTACATTTCGGTTGTATCTTTCAATGTAGTTTAATTTTCGGGAGCATTGAAGTGAGCTATGTTAGCTGCAGTTATATGTCGTAATTTCTTCGACCTCTGAACCAAGAGCTCGTCTAAATGCAACAATTTTAGTCAGCAACAACATGTAATTCAAGATGGCTTTCGTTCGGGGTCATCTAATTGAAGCTATTTGGTATTAAATGTTCGGTAAAATTTCCGTTTTCATCAGGTTCCTCTTTGAATTGGAATTGGATATGTGACAAAACTGACGAAAATGATCATTTGCAAGCATTCAAGTATAAATTTGCTATTATGCATTTCATAAAAGTATTTGTTAAAACAATATCAAATCACATTTCTATGTCGTTAGCGTTTCCTGTTTCTGGTGATTTACTGGAGAGAAGACATCGCAAGGAAAAGTTTTTATTATTAAAATATTACCACATCAAAACTTGAAACTCTTACGTTATCGCAGAGATAGTAATAGATGTCAGAACACGAATAGAAGAATATTGAACTGAGTCATGGAAAGCACAAGGGAAGATGTTATCTTTCCTGATACGTTTGATGATTTTGTAAGTTTTCAAGAACTGCTTATCCTTTAAACTAACGACATTGAATATGTAAAGTGAAAAAGGTTATTTTCCTTAATTAAGAGAGAAAAGCATTATATGTATCTGCTTCTTTAATTTTTTTAACTTTTGCTTTGGCAGTTTATCAATTTCATAGATATACATAAACATATATTGATATTGCAGTTATTTTTATGTTTGCTTTAATTTTATATTTACTATTCAATTACTTGATTTCATTTAAAATAAATACAACATTTTGTTTCACATTTGTTTATATCTAATTCAAAGTTAATTGTAAATGAATGGAGGCGAGACATGTATTTTTTTGTTTTGAACCCCTTCTATTGTTTCAACTTTCAACACTCATGTACGATATTCAGAATTTTTCAGTTTGGCGGTCGTTAAAAATTCATAAGACTAGCGTATTGTTTCGAACAAAACCCTTTCGTCATTTAAGTATCGATAAATAATCATTCCTTACTTGTCGCTGTTAAAAATAAGTGGCTTTTGTTTCAATCACACTTTTGAAATAAAAGGATAGATACGTTAATTCACTAATGGAGAACATTTATGACTACATACTATATAATTAATAATCTTTTTAAGTTGAATACTAAAAATTGCTAATGAACAGTCATCCAAACGGAACTCTTTTTCAGACAATATTCACAGCAAGAGATGACTATCCGAGTATATTCTAAATTTTAAAAAATGTTACTTTACGAGAACGAAGAGTTTGTCTGATATCGCAAAAATTGAAATAAAAAGACATTATACTTTTCAAGAAACAATTATGACAGTACAAAACATTTTAAACAATTAGTATCGTTTAAAAAATAGTAACAAAGAAAAAATAAAATAACATAAATGTCCAACATTTTTTAGAAAATAATCCCTGCAACTTTAATATACCTCATTCTAAAACAAATTTCGACACATCTGATACATCGTGAGTTCGAAATCAAACATTTTAAATGTGTTTATAAACTTTGTATGGATCATGAAAATTATTCAAGAAGTAAATAATTAAACTGAATGATTTTCTTGAATTGATTTTCATAACATAGCCTATTTTTACACATTTGTTGATACTTTTTATTTTGATGCTTGTCGTCTTATTCAGGAGGTATTGGAAACGTTTTGAGACAAAAATTGATATGATGTGTTTTCGTATTACACACACACAGAGAGAGAGAGAGAGAGAGAGAGAGAGAGAGAGAGAGAGAGAGAGAGAGAGAGAGAGAAAGGTGGGTTGTGATTGAACACAAAAATATAATTCAAATAATTGAGGGAGAATACATGTCAGTATCTTAATTCTCTTTTGACATGAAAAAGGGGATATATTTCGCATTCTCTTTTGCAAATCTATCTATAAAACTAAAACAAAGAGATCGATGTTAAATAACTTCCTTTATAACTACGCTATAACTTAATCATTTTCATAAAATTTTGTAAATAAGTTGTTTAACGGGGATGTGCGGCGATCTTGTACATTTGAAAATAAAAATGTAAACATTTCTTGAACTGGCTTGTTTCTGCTCAAAACTGACCAAAACTGTTGTCTAAAGATGAAAAAAAATAAATATGAGGTTTTACATGTTGCTTTCTATACAATTTACGTATAGAAAAACAGAACAATGTCTTTTTTATCACAAAAAACAACTTTAGAACTGCGCAGCTACAGACTTAAATTCAAGATTTAAAATCTGAAAAATTAAGAAAGGTATTCATTGGTGTCTTCTCTACAACCATTTGTTGAGAAAAAGTTCTTTTTAGATGTAGGGTAAGGGTCCAAAAAATTAATTGTCTTAAATAAAAAGACATATGTTTCAACGAAAAGATAACGTCAATGTACTCTCATAAACAAAGACAAAAATATCTCGTGCGAATTGATGGTTTTTGAGACCCATTTTAAGAATAGGGTACCCTTTTGAGACAAAGTTACAACTTGAATAAGCAAGTTTAGACCTTTTTCTTAACAAATGGTTGTAGAGTGGAAATTAATGACCTCTTTTCATATTTGTTCAGATTTTCAAATCTTGAATTAAAGTCTGTAGCTGCGCCGTTCTAAGTTATTAAAAAGGGTTGTTCTCTTGTATGCGTAATTTGCATACAAAACAACATATAGAACCTCATATTTATTGCTTTGTTATCTTTTGACAACAATTTTAATCAGTTTTGGGCAGAAACAAGCCAGTTCAAGAAATGCTAACAATTTTAACCCCAAATGTAAAAGATGGTGGTAGCTTTTAATGATTTTTAGAATGTTTTTGTTGTTGAATCCGTTTTGGGTTTTGTTCATCATTGTGGTTCGGATTGGTAAAATAAAGATGACCATTTTAAAGAGGCTGGTTGGTCATCCGATAAATTTTAAATTTTGAAATATGATTTTTTAAGCTATAAACTATTATTTAGTCAATAAAAATTTAACATAATTTAGAGTTACATTTTGAACATTTTCTGATGTCTTAATACAAAGACCTTCCTCTCAGGGAAATCAATATAGTCTTAAAATGGCTACAACAATCCAGCCCTCTAAAGTGTACCAAAGTTTGCTGATGTGTCATAGGGCATAAGGAAAATAAAGAATTGAATTGAATTAGACTTTTTGATGCATCATTTAATTCAGATAAATTCCTACCATATATACAAATCTTGCAATTTACGTAGAGTTTCCGACCTAAAGCTATCAAATAACATATTAGTATACATACCTGTTGGTATACCGTATCATAATTAGTTTCTTTAAAAGAAACGTTTAATATGATTTCGAATGAAACACGTTTTTAACAGTCTTAATTATAAAGGTGATCACCGCATGCTTAACGGTTATGACAGAAACAATAATTTTTACTAGCTTAACATTTGAAGCAGAAATAAAGGTATCATTATACCTAAGCTATAAAATATTCAACTTTATTACACTATCTTCTATCTTGAATTTATATGTGATGTACCCTTGTGTAAAATGCTTTATGTTTAGTCACTCATACAAACCTATTTTGAGTCTTTATAGAAATGATTAAAAAAAATTTAAATTGCTATCGTTGAACTTAATGCCCTTAAGAGACTGTTCATTAATTATTTGTACAAACAACGTTATCCGTAAATGATTGTAATTCAATTCCGATGGACCAAACAAGTGTAAAATAGTTATTTTTAGAAACAAAAGAAAAACACGTAATCATGGTTTCCAACTTTGGGTAATTAAAGAAGGGTAAAGTTCATAAATCTTGTAAGATATACATTATGTTATCATTGTAAACAAAAATGAGGAATTATATTTTTCTAAACGAAAAGTTTTGCAATAATTTTACACAGTTCTCAATCTGCCAGGAATACCTACCCCATGAAGATTGCTCATCAGAAGAGAGACGAGTATCGACTTGTTTCTTTTTTAAAATCCGAGTTCCACCCACAGCTTTATTTTCTTTAACAAAGCGTTTCAGTTCCGTGTTCAGGATCTTCTAGCTAAAGACTAATACAAGAAATATTGCAACAACATATGCAAGCGATGTATACATTGATGCATGAAAGATTCAATGTTGATTTTAAGATGTTAAAAATGTTTCAATGTTATTTATTTATTAAAATAAAGTACAATATACACTAAGAAAAGCCAAACTTTCACAAATGATTTTTAATTATTGCAATCAATTGTGCTGATTGCATCGGGTCAATATACTGATGGTATAAATTGTCCCACTTTCATCATATCAATTTCACAATACAAATGTCCCCTTTGACAATAAAAACTGTTTGGAATTTTAGACACTGTAAAAATTACGTTGGTTTATTGAGTATTTTAGGGTCTATATATACTTTAAAACTCTCAAACAAAACGCCCGTATTCGTCAACAAATCGAGTATACCGCAAAACGCTTTTCTTGAAATCAATGGTTACCTCAATTGCCACAGTCTCGTTACGTCTGTAATGAACTAATAAATATATCAGAAGAAAATAATTTGTTTACGGTTACAAACCGCCTTGGGCCCAGAGTTCAGAGAAAGGTTGCTTTATATAATACAGCTTGGTTTGCATTGTTACAAGTATTGTATTCCCTCTAACTAATAAATTTGTGTCTTGTTTTTGTTTAAACAACATAAAATATACTAAAAAACAACACCCTTTTGTTAAATTATAAGTGAAAATGATACCAAATAAAACACTGTAATATTTTCCCAATCTGTTCACTCGAAATATTGACGGTCTTGCAATAATGAAAAAAATATTTTTTTTTTTACTTAAATAATCATACTTTTGACCTCTCACTAGAAACATGCAGTTTGGTTTGATGGTACCAACAATCCTTAACTACAATAATTCCCTACCGCAGTGCTCATGTGTTGTCGACTAAAATCCTCGTTGTTGATTGCTTCCATGTTTGAAAAATCAAACGTTTCTCCACTCCACCTAACAAAGACCTGGAGAATGAGTTCGTGCTTGATTTCAACACTGGTCCATCATTTATGCAAATCAAATCGCTACGCAAAAACATATCACAAATAGTCGCTTTTTGATGAACATGTTTCAAGCACCCATCCCCAATCTTCTTAGAAACAAAGTTTAATATAATATCGTTTAATAAATGGAGTGTTAAATTGTTCTATTAAAGAGTATTTATGCAATAAATATATATCGCTCGAGTGTAAAGGGTTTATTCTTTCATTTACCTCCCATGAGGAACAAAATTCCTATTTTATTAGTCAGATTTCTCCTTTTATTTTCGTTTCAGCAACTGACTTATGCCAATTGTGTCAAATGAGGTTATTTACAAACTGAATGCTTATTTCCAGATTAAGGCATAAATTTGCAACGGATTTTGTGCGATTGATTGATTGCATATGGTAAGTGTCTGATGCGACCGTTCTACCATATTTCTAAATTGACTACCTTATTCTGGTCGAAAGTATTAAAAGAAATCATGAATCACAGCTAACTTTTATTTAAAACAAATATTTACTGTACCAGTTTTTAAGCAGTATAAGTGATATACAGATTCGACATGTCAAAACAATTTACGAGGTCGAATCCAATATTTTAAGATTGAGGGGAGAGGCCGGTGACAGCTGGTCCGCTCCACGTCAGATGTTCTGTCAGGCTAATCTTCTAAATAAACTTACAGCAAAATGATCACTGAAACGTTTTTCTTTTTAATGTTATAACAAAGACGGCATAAAGACGGGGAAATGGCCGCGTCACAAACGCAGAAATTTGTTAAAGATTCATAAATTGTGATCATCGGTCATTCATAAAGTTACTTTTCCTCCATGCATGTCGAAGCAAATTATAGTAAAACAGAGAAGACTCTCTAGAATATCACCATTCCAAATCCAGAATCTATTCCGACTTTAGCTATGGATACATTATATTTCAACATACTTAAATGGGGAAAGGCGGAGAAAAAGTACAATGTTAAATGAAAAACAAAATAAAAACTGAAATATTTTAAATGAAAATTTTAAAAAATGCTTTACAAAGAACTGTTCATTTGACATTCATTATTAAGATTCTTTTCTCTTTAAATACAAAATAACTCTCACCTCGTGTGTTAAATTTTGAAAGATTAAACTTCAATAGGCGTTTTAGCTATTGTTTGGATAAGATTCTTGGCTGTAAACGTCATTTTCTCAAGTCTGTTGTTTACTTGTTCTCCAAGGAATTAGCGTTCCTTTCCTCTTTTTGATTCCAATATAAGACACTTATGATGATTTCCTTTGTTTGAGTAAAAGTGAACGAATATGAAAGTAATTTGCCAACAGACAAATGATTGTTAAATATTTTAATTGGACAGAATTTCACTTATCTATGTCTTCATTGCAGAACTGGCCTTGGTTTATTAGTTTAAAAGATGTTTTTTTATTAGTTAAGTGACTAAGCAATGCGTCATCGTTTATTTTGTTTCGTGTTTAGTTGTACTTTAAATTCGTTTTGAGGAGTAATTATTGAAAGTTTTTGTTGTATACAAGCATTTGTTGTATACAATTGTAGAGTGGCTTATCTAGATTGGCGTCTTTATTACTGTTAACCTAATATAGCTAATTAAAAAGGAATGTATTTAACTCATCACTTTTCAAAATATTTCGAGGACAGGACATTGTCCTTTCGCTTTTCATTGTCTCTTGTGTTATAAGCGATTCACAATATTCAAATTCGCAAGTAATATTACAGTTTCTTTTTAAAAAACACATGCAAACCAAAAATTAATTCTTGTAATAATTATTCTTCCATGGCTATTCAAATCAATTATCATTGTACATACATTTGTATTATTTTAAACATTTTCAACAGCGAGTTTCTTCTATTTGTACATAGAACTAGCGTTTGCCATAAACTAATGGACCTTATCGTCACTTTCTAGATTAAAATCAATACCTCAATACAATGAGCTGCTGCGTGGACCCGCCCACTTTGGTATCACATGGGCCCACCCACAGCTTCTATTGGGCGCAAAACCGATACCTTGAATATTACTGGCATGCTGAGCGGAATTTGTTTTAAAAAGTGATTATATGTTGACGATTTACACACCTAGAAAAATCATTTGACAGATTAACTTGCATTTATAGCATTAACGTATTGACCCGCTAAATGAGGAAAGTTTGAAAGCATCGAAAGATACCTGTTAATGAGAGACTGGTGTTTGCATCCCTAAAAAAGATTTTTACACAATGGAGGAATCAAATAAAAGTGTTAATATTGAAACGAATGAAGAAGAAGCGAGATCTGCAACAGAAGAAAGACTAACATGTAGTGATAGATTAGAAGACGAAGAAGTGCCCGTAACCACAAAGGTGCATAATGACAAAGATACAATTAATAACAACAGTACCCCGGGAAGTGAAGCACTGACATCGCCCGTGTCCAGTCGAGCAAAGTCTTCTTTTTTTATTACTGACATTCTTTCCTCGGATAAGACAAGGGTGTCTTTACCGAGGGGAGATAATGTGTTGTGCAGCGATGAAAACCCCCACCATAGACTTGACATGTACTCGCGCGTCGGCCACTCGCCATTTAACGCAGAGTCCTTTGATGAACTTGTCAAGCGAAAATATGGTATCAAAAGATCGTATGATGAAACAGATCTAGTGTCAGAGCCCGCATCCCCTGTGTCTCAAAGCGAACGTAAGATATTTTGCTTAAGAGTTTATGTATAAATATACGAATTTTATATTCTTAAATATAAATTTCGTAACGCAAAATATTTATAAAATATTATATATAATAAATACAGATTTTTTTTAGATAAACTTGTATTATAGATACTGTTATTTTCATATTGTGAAAGATGATAATTGTAAGTAAAGTTTCGGCTTTAAATTTACTGAATACTACGAGGAATATTTTTTTTCATTTTAAAAGAAAGTTAGAGATATATATTTAATAAAACAATTCAATTAAACTTACAGTTTTGTGTTTATCAACCAAAAATGTCATATTAAAATTGTGAAACTTCTGTACATTCTTTTATTTACAACACCTTATAGGCTTTCTATGCAATTCATTTTCTGAAAACAATATAAAAATCAAATAAAAATAAAATATTCTCCTATTGCCGCTGCATGACGCAAACCTGTATTTTTCTATTATTGATGAAGATAAATGAATTGGGATAGATTACCATATTGCTCATTTGTGAAATTTATTATACACTAAACAATCCTTGGAGAGCAGTTCTTCTTTGGTAGTTTACACAGCATTTAGCGGGAATGAATAATTGAACACCTAAACCAACACCTTTATGATCTCTATAGACGTTAAACGCCCTTAATGGCCGAAATGAAGGAATAGGAGAAGTGGATCATATGTTAGTGAATTGTCCCGTTAAAAGGTCTTTATTCAATTATTCAGTAGGTGCCTACAAAGCTAAAGGGTCTATATGAGAGATTTTTATGAAGCAATTCCGAGTATTATTCTAAATTTCATTTGAAAGATTTATTTATCTGAATAGCTGATAGGTTTTCTGGATTGATATAAATTTTATTAAATTTCAAAAGATAATTTTTGTGATAAAACAAAAGATTACTGTCATGCAAGAAGATTGCTTATCTTTCAATTTACAATATAGATTAACACAAACAATATCAATATGTGCGAGAGAATAAAAATCAACCATCCGTTATATTTCGAATATTTTTTTTCCGTCACAGTGATTAAATAAACTGAAAAAAATATGTGAATTATAAATAAATTTTTAAGACTCTATCCAAACAGTTTATAAATTTATAATTCTTTAATCATTTGCTTCAAAAATCACATTAATAAAAGCTTTTTTCATCACTTTAAATATCGCGCTATTAAGATGGTGTTGAAACGGCACAGGAAATATCAATAACCTAATATTTATATTTAATAAATTGATATCGCTGATCAAAGATTACAAGCAAAGTAGCAAGATATTGTTAGTGACATAACCTGAAAGCAAAAATTAAACATCGTGGATATCATTCGTTTCTCAATCTTGAAAATATGAGCTTGGTATCTATGTGTGAATATTTAATCATGTTATATTATATTTTATAAGGTGATAACTTGGATGAAGAAGATAGCGCATCTTCCAGCTGCTCCAAGCACAAAAAACCTAGAAAAGCACGAACGGCCTTTACAGACCATCAGCTGAATTGTCTGGAAAAGAGCTTTGAGCGACAGAAATATCTAAGTGTGCAGGACAGAATGGAACTAGCAGCAAAACTAAACCTGACAGACACACAGGTTAAGACTTGGTACCAGAACAGGAGGTAAGATTAACTTCTCACACCTTTCAACAGCATATTGTCAAGACTGCAGATTGTCAAATGTTTTATATACATTCCTGGTCTTTATGTAAAAAGAAACCACTATAAATGCTTCCAGTTTTGGGTCGAAAGTAAAATCTGCTGGTAGTTCGTTTTTCACTGATTAAGAAAAATACTAAATGCAAATTTGTCAGCAACACTTTCAGAAAAATTGCATATGCTTAGCTTTTCAATGATGTATTGTATTTGAAATTTGATGACTTACACCAAGATTTACAATAAATGTCTGGAAAGCATGTCAGTAATAGGAGAGCGTGTATCGCCATAATCCTATTTATTTTGACTCACACACTGAATGAGTTGTGTGGAGTTTGCTTGTATTAACAAATTAGGCGTATTAAAATAAATCGGAAATCATGATAATGACAGAAAGAGAATCGGCGCATCTTAATTGTGCATTTCATACGCACCATCGCTCGTGTTACGGAAGGCGTCCAATCGAAATGACAATGGCAAATTACTAGGGAATTAAAGATGGTCTTCACGCAGGCAGGCTTTCCCCTTCGGCAGACGAAAACCATTTGCAATGTGAAAATTTGCAAAACTGTTTGCCACTTAATCTAATCTTGTCACATATCCATTATTTTTACGTGTTAAGTGAAACGCATCGGAAAGAGCTTCACTATGTTAGCCCAAACACCAAATCATATCAAATGATATCAATTTGTGGTTTGTCAAAATGACTGTAATCTCTATGTGCAAACACAGATAAGATTGACTAAGTTTTCATTGCACATTTATTGTAAAAGAGGCTAAATAAGGTTATTCTATTTTAGAACAAAATGGAAACGACAAACAGCAGTTGGATTGGAACTACTTGCAGAAGCCGGAAATTATACTGCTTTTCAGCGGATGATGCAATCTAGCTCATATTGGTCACCGTATCACCAACAAACCGCAAGGATTTTATCAAGCATTGATCCATATTACTTCCGTCCATCCAGTTCGTCACTTCCGTCTGCGCAGAATCCACTTCTAACAAGAATGTTTGGCCTGCAACCATCGCTTGGAAATCTTCCATCTTAAGTGATATGAAATATAAATGACAGCTATAGTCGAGATTAACAAATCGACAAAACTTCTACAACGACAATGATTAGTCTTTTCGAAAAAATAATAAAACAATTGCAGTTACTATAAACCCTTGTGATTATATATGTATATAATTACTTCTTTATTTATTATGATTGTCATTTAATGAAATATATGTAGATAATAATGTACGATGTAAAATAAAAATAAAAAATAAACGTTTTATTTGTTATGAATTGTTTTAAAATCATCAAGGGGAATATGTAATGATAACATAAAGAATGTCTAATTTTAATAGTTATTCTGTAATTGTGCATATAATATATATCTCAATGATATTTTACGGTTTTTTATTATGAAATTTTATTAAGTTACAACAAGCGATTAAGGTATATGAGTTATCAAGAGAATCACTTAACAGTGAACATTACAATGAATTTTGACTTTTCTGTATCCAATTAAAAAATTGTGTCATCAAATATCTAAAGTATTTTCACAAAAATATCATTTTCTTATATTTCTAATCTGATAAGACAAACTTCAAAATCAAAAAATTGATGCTTATGTAACTGTCTTCTTACGTTACGTTTTCTTCGTATTTTACTAACATAATATTTTGCCAATTTAGGAAATTAAAATCTTCATTTTTAGAAATTTTAAATTCTACATCAATCTTTGTAAATGAATATAAATTTGCTATTAGCGTCTCGATAAATCGTAATTTATACAACGATAGATATGGTAAGACAACTCACAATATATTTTGAAAAAAAAGTTTCTTTACATAAACCTATTGAAGGGTCAATAGGTCATATTTTCGAAGGCACAATGATCATAGTCACATGCGCTCACGGTCTGAGTGTTGCATAATAACGAACACGGAACCTGCAAGCATGTTCATGAAGCTATCTTAGGACTATGGTGCGTCCTAAGTTCGTCTTAGGATACGTCTTAGTCTTAACTCTGTTTCTCGAAGCTCTCCTAAATTTAAGAACCGCCATAACTTATTTCTAACTTTAGGGTAGCAAATACACTGTCTTAAGACCATCTAAGGTTGTAAATTCACGTTTTATGGGATCTTGGGACTGTTGTGATGCTTTTTCTCAAGACTGGTAAAATAAGGCAATCTTTTCTACAGTTCCAGCATTTCCGACAAACCTCAATTTCCTAATCTGGCATTGGGGGGGGGGGGGGGATACTCATTTATTCTATTACAATATCAACTTTAATGTCATGTTTATTTTAACATATATGGAGATGGACCCCTGTTACAACGCACTTTGAAAAAATACGCACCTTGAAATTTGTTTTCAAAGTGCGTTAATTTTGGGACCAGCAGGCATGTTCACGAAACTTTCCTAAGATATGACCTAAGTGTGTTCCTAAGATATGACTTACGAAAAAAGTTAGGAACATACTAAGATGATCTTAGGACACGTCTTGTGTTGTAGCTTGACGGTAACTTAGGAACATCTTAATTTAGGATATCCTAACCTGCTAAAATCATTCTTATTTTTCACATTAATTCATGCAGATAGAATTTAAGTGACTTGTGCAGTGATAAATCATTAAACATTTTGCCAGAGAAAATTATACGTGTCGGTAACAATGCCTAAAACTAGTAATTTTAATTTGTATAGATTTTTAAAAATATACATTTACATAAATATATCTCAGTGACCAATAACAATTTAGTTGAAACAACAACAAAAACCCTAGAAATCCAATGCTATTTTGTGTAAAGAAAATATGTATCAGGACAGCCTTTGGCTTACAACCAAATAATTATCTAAGCAACACATTTGCATTCTTTGAGTGTAAATTAACATTTGATACTCCTGTCATTCAAGTAATACATAAGCACGCGCTTTTCATAGAACTTAACGTCACATGTACAGGAACATAAATATATAACATACAACATACAGGTTAAATAAGAAATAAGTTGTAATATCTCTCGAAAATACATAAGTAAAGTTTATTTAACGTTACGAATATTTTAAAGTTTATTTTTAGAATGAATTGATAAAAATTAAGAATGATCACGCACGGCTTATATAAACCGTTGTGATTTACTCGTTAGCCAAGGGCATTTAAAAAAAAAATAAGTGCATAATTTTCTTTCGCCAAACAGAGACAGTATTTGCGAAAAATAATGTTTAATTTGTCAGCTCTCAGGCAGGCATGTACCAACGGAGGGGGGGGGGGGGGTTGGTTGATCAGGGTCACTCTCTACATAATCATGTTAAAATAAACGTACATGATAGAATCAATGACTATGCCCCCTCTAGGATTAAGAATTTGAGGTTTGTCGGAAATTCTGAAACTGTAGAAAAGATTGCCTTATTCTACCTGTCTTAGGAAAAAGCTTCACAACAGTCCAAATATAAAAAACGGGGTTTTACAACCTTATGATGTTCTTAGGACAAGGTATATGATTTCCTAAAGTTGGGACAAAGTTATGGCGGTTAGGAGAGCTTCGAGAAAATACTTAAGACTAAGATGTATCCTAAGACGTACTTAGGACACACTATAGTCATAAGATAGCTTCGTGAACATGCCTGCAGGTCAAGCACTTTGAAAAAAATAATTTTTTTCAAAGAGCGTTGACATCGTCGATATTAACGCACTTTGAAAAAAATGTTCATGGTTTGGTCGAAATATTTGATACTTGTATACACAATGAATGATTGTTTATCCATGTTTAGCTCAAAGGGATATATTTAAGAAGAACCCAGTACATTCTCGGCGGACATGATAAACAGTTATTTTCTTTACTCAAAAACTTACGAAGTTTGACAATTTACACAAAGAAAAACTCATGAGATTTGAATTATCCAAATATGACATAAACTGCATCGCTTAGCAACTGCCTTTTCCTTTTTTGTGTATGCAGCAAATTTACTTCTTATCTGGTACAGATGCCAGAAACAAAAGCGATTGATATATATTGATTTCTGGGATCAATGCATAACATATTTCAACTGGCTTTAATTGCATATGCTTATAAACAAACATGCCATTTGTGTGAAAAAGGGATACGCTAGTTATGTTTATCAAAAACAATATGATCTTTTAGAACACCAGTGCGAGAAAAAAAACACACACCCCATTTTTTAAATTTTATAATGTAGTGATTTATTTGATTAGAATTTGAAAAGATGGTTTATGTTGAAACACTTACAGATTCTTTAACATACCATTTGAGAAATTATTGTTTGGCCAGCTCATTTTTTCAATATCACTGTACTTAATTTTCAACAGAGCGTATTTCTTTGTCAGCTTTTATACGTTAACCCCAAGTTGCTTAATATCATGTTTTGAAAGGAAAGATGAGGAGTAGGAGACCTTCTTCATGTAATCAATTAAATGATGTACTAGTAATTGACCTATATCAGTGATTAACCCACACCCTCATCCCTGTTCTCAAAGATGGTAAATGATTCACTTGTGTTAACAAATCATCATACTATCAATAAATAAGAAATTCAATTCAAGAATCTGTGATTTACAAATATTTTTTCAAAGTGTGTTAAGTGTCTCGATAATAAAAAATGTTGATGTGCCTTCTTAACGCACTTTGAAAAAATATTCAAAGTGCGTTAACTTGGTCTTAAATTTAACGCACTTTGAAATATTTTTTCAAAGTGCTTTGATTTGGTCCCATGCCACAGACCCACTCTGCATTCTCTGTTGATAGGTGCGGGTCTGGAAGCCGACGAATTAAACGAATTTATTTTTTCTTCACAAATACTGACTCGTCTTTGTTTGGCAATAGATGAAAAGTATGAAAAGTATGAAAAGTATTCACTTATTTTCAATAACTACACTACGTAAATTACATTTATTGCTTTAATCATTGGCCAAAAAATATTCAAATGTCCTTGGCTAAAGAGAAATCTTATCGGTTTATGTACACTGTAAGCCATGCATGATCATTCTAAATTTTCATCACTTCATTCCTATTAATTATCTGAAGAAAATTTGCAATGTTTAATAAACTGTATTTATGTGTTTTCAAGATGGTTTACAACTCATTTCTTATTAAACCTTCACATGTATTCTATATATTCAGATTAAAAGGCAATTGGCAGTCGTTGTAGCCTTAAATTCTACAAATAAGCGCGTGCTTATGTATATACTACTCGAATGACAAGAGTATCAAATATCAATTTACACTTAAAAAATACGCATTTGTTGATTAAATAATTATTGGCTTGTAAGCAAAAAGCTGTTCCGATATATATTTTCTTTACAAAAAAAGAGGTTGATTTGATTTCTGGGTTTTTTTTAAACTAAATTGTTTTGGTCACTATAATATATCTTGGTAAATGTATATTTTTGTGAATGTATACAAATTAAAATTACTGGCTTTAGGCATATCGTGTTCATGTACATGTAAAATTTTCCCTGTCGAAATGTTTAATGATTTATCCCTGTACAAGTCTCTGAAATTCTATCTGTATGAAATAATGTAAAAAAAAATATGAATGATTTTAGTAGGTTATGGTATCCTAACTTAGAATGTTCCAAAGTAACCATCGAGCTACATCTTAAGATGTGTCCTAAGCAAAACTATTATGAACAAATAACATAACCTCCAAAATTCGTACTTTGCACAGCTTTGAAAACCTCTGTTTTATATATAAACATTAAGGCAATGTGCATATAAATTACATGCATCTATCTTTTAACGTCCATTAGTTATATATAGAAGAGAAAGTTTATATCAAGAGAAAACTGTCATAAATTCGGTTCTTAATTATTTATTTTCCAATTTGTGTATAAACTAAAAACCGCAAAATTGCCTCCTCTTTTTCATTTTTACAAAGAAATCTTGAAATTGTTGTTCTTGGAATAAATCCCTTAATTGTCTAATTATCGAAATTGCAATTATTTGTTCACTAGAGCAAACAATTAGTTTTACACAGTGAATTGGTGCATTTATCTTTAAAAAGTATCAAACTGTTTTAAAAATTCATAATCTCCTTTGTCCGCTGTATTTTTTCTGCTATTTGACACCTTTTCGTGTATTCAGTTGATAATGAAAATGTATCAATATTCATGATAGAATCTTTTGAATTTATAACAAAATGATTTTAAATGCATTGACAAAAACAGGACCTTCAAGAAACTGATAGCAATCACCATCAAAGTATGAATAAATACTAAAATAAAATATAACATTTAAAAGCTTTGATTTATTTTTTGGCCATGACTTGCTGAAAGCAAATACTTGGCTGCTGGAGGGCAATCAGCCAATATTGCTAGAATTAGCACAATTTATAGAAAACATCCGAAAAAATACGTAATAGAAGCTTCTGGTAAACAGAATACAATGTAGTTATATTGTAAGCAAAACTTTCTTTTTATTTACTATCTGATATCTAATTTAATGGATTTTAGTCGAGAATAAATTTAGTGAGGAAAGATTTTTTGCCCATGTTGGACACATACACTTATCATGTCGATTTTTATATAGATAAACAGTTCTTGAAAATTAATTTTCTCTGAATATTTGAGATGGTATTTATTCATTTTTATTATTTATTTTAGTGCCTTTGACCTAGATATATTGTTAACTAGCTTTACTTTATCAAATAAATGTATAATTGCATATGTCATGTCATAGTTTAAATTATTTACACACAGTCACGGTGAGTGACATTTGTGCTACATGATCTTATACCGGTAATTTTCATGCTTCTTACAAGTTTGCTTGTTTCAAAAAGATATATTTTTTTTACTTTTAATTGATGAATGTTTATTTGATAATGCCATTTTTTATATAATGAAGAACTGAATAAATCTGTGATGAATATTTCACTTTCATTTTGTTATGGGGAGATAGCTCCATCAGTATCGCAGAAAATGAAAATTTATTTTTTAACATTCAGCTACTTTTAAAGAGATCTGGACGGTTTTAACATTGTCCAAAATTTGATATATAAACTTATAACAATTTTTTTTCGTCGATGTATGTCTTCAATAATGGTATTTAATTATGACCTCTGATATTGTAATTTTTTGTAATAGTGTAAATTTTATGTCAAAATTTCACAGGAGTTTATAGAACTTGTGCCCGATCCTATTGTATATGCCCACTTTACAATAAAATATGTTCAAACCAATATTTCACTTGCATTATTGCGATCAACCCAGCTCCTTACCATTTTGGACGACGCATAAAATGCTGTTGTTGTTGTAGGAATTTTTGTCTTGGGTAAGCACAATCGATCCCACAGTTATTGAAAATATTTTAACCCCTGTGGCCAGTATTTACCTGTTAATAAACCAAGAATTTTACTTTGTTGTGTTTTTATTCAAACAAGTCTAAACGAGTGTAAAACGTTCAACCAAAAGACCTATATTTGATAAGGGGTTGTTGTTGATATTGTCAAAACAGTTGGGATTACAGTATTTGATTATGCTATGGCATACCATAGAATCAATTTAAAATGATATC
>CM065918.1:17405261-17407761 GCA_033439105.1 Magallana nippona | reverse complement strand
TGAAAAATTTGCACTTTTATGCTGCATTCAACATTTTTTTTTTTCTTTATCAATTAAATGCAAGGTATCTCTGAGATATAAGGGTCAATGAATGCATCATGTATGCAATTGTAGTCATATTTCTAGACAACCAGTCATCTTTTCAGGACACAATAAAAAACATAACATAAAAAGACAAAAAAAAAAACTAGCACTACAACTAAAGCTACTTAGTAAACTATCCAAAAAATACTAAATATTGATATAACACTTCGTACTGTTGACCGTGCGGCCGATTACTCTGGTGTAAGATACTTTAGTAGTATATATATAATTACATATGGAGTGTACGTATGTGTGCATTTGTGTGTTTATTATATAATGGAAGGATTTCTGATTGTTTACATCGATCAGAATTTAAACTTTGAACTCCCAAGTGTATTTCTAGCATTTTGATATAAAGGATATACATTCATTTAAGTCCTTTCCAGTCAAATTGTACCTAGATGACGTATCTCTCGTCTTAGTCGTCATTCATGAAAACGGTTTCTTTTATTTATGTTTTTATTATTATGAACCTTAAATCATGTAATTAATTAAACAAAATTAACAACACAATGATCAAAGTTCGTTTCAATTAATTCATTACAATTCTTGAGCTGAAATTCTGATAATATCTCCTGAAAATGTACCTGGATCCTGCGGTTATTATCAATAATATTTATAAAAGCTATCACATTGTTAAATTTTTCTCGATTGGAAATCGTTGACAGATGTTTTGACAATGCAAATGAATATTTAGACTTTCATAGACGGCAGGGTAATTAAGTCCTCAAGAAATGGCTGTAAAATATGACAGAAAACAGGTTGCACTGAAGCAAAACGACTCGGAGTCGACGAAGGGCTCAGGTAATTTCTCAAGCATGCACACAAATAATTGTTATCAGTTTGGGCTCATCAAAAGCTTCAGGCCTGATAACAATCTTGGGGATATTGTTAGCAAAAATGGCTACAATGCGATATCATTATTCATCGTTATGTAATCAGCCTGCTTAGTTTTGTTTCCACTTATTAATATCTTCATTGCTTAAAAGGGAATCAGGGGTAAGATTTACCTGCTACTGTCGGTAGCGATAGCATCATTTCTTGCTCTCGTTCTCGAGTCCATTAAAGTTTGTAATCAAACTAATTTTGTTATCGTCATGATCTGACGTCTGCTGTATATTTCCAGGCATTCGTCCCGATTTCATCCAGGTATTATCTGTTTTATTTCCCCTGATGTGAACATATGGTTCATAAAATATTTCTTTTCTCCAGGCACAGACAAAGGTGTCATTTAGCTTCACTGTGTAACCTCTTGAAGACTTTTTATCCATTATTGTTTGATTTCAATGCATTCTTGTTGAAAGAGTTTTTCATGTTAACAATCTTTATTTGATTTGTTTATTGTAAATTATTTGTGAGCAATCAACTATAAAATGACAATAAACTCGTCTTTTTGAAACAAGTTGAGAATTTAAAAAAAAAATCTCAATGAACTTGAAACAACATGAAGTCAATATCTACTGAACAAATCTAATCAAAGAAAAAGAATAGAGATAAAAATATTTTTTTAATAAACAATTATCGATTTGCTTCTTTCAAAAGACCAAATCTTTAGAAGTCCATACCACATTCTTATTCCAGTAAACACTGCCGTGTATATAAAGATGCAACATACATTCCAAATTAATAACGGTTATGAAAACATTTTTTTTTTTCATATTCAGAAAGAAAACTCTTTCTCAGATATCTGCAGTTTATGACACTGTCCGTTTTTTAAAGAACATCTTATCTCGACATAGGCTTAAAAATATCAAAATATCAAATGAGTTTATATAGAGCATGAAAGGTGAGTAATTGGTTCGCAATTTTTTTTCGAGAATCTAAACAATATTAACTACCAGACCCTGGAACTGACACTGATTCAAATGTAGGTCAACCAAAACAAAATTGTAATTGTTAAAAAATATTCTGCACATTTAATATGCAATAGGATTGACATCTTTTTCATTACAATTTGTATATAGTGCATAATTCATTGCTTGAATTAAATTCAGGGGCATCAAACGTCGATGAAACATTTATTCCAATGTTACTTTATGAATTTTTAGCGTTTTGCATCAGTGGTCTGTGAGATTGTCCCAAATTGGGCGATTAACACATTTGACATACAGGTGTAAAAATAAAGTGTTTACCTGTCAAATTACAGATTCTGCATTATTCAGGATTCGAAGGAAGTTCTCACATTTATTTAATCAATCTGTTGGTACTATTCCGCGCAGGCCTGTATTTAGGCACCATTTAGCAGGCGCTTCATTTTTTTAAGTGCCAATGATTCTGAAACCATAGGGTACAGTCATAAAATATGTATAACTCTTTCCTCCTTTTAGTCAAATCTGTTAGTAGTTTTACACCGAGACATGACGTTTACAGCACCAAAACAACACAACGCACAAATCATACTGAGAATAATGGGAGA